>JAGVSP010002713.1:0-53126 GCA_022494985.1 Micrasema minimum
TTAAACAAATTATCACATTCACTCCCTATTATTGAGATCAATAATTATATAACGTATTTTAATATACTTACATATATCCATTACGTTCTTTGGTTTACTATTATGTTGTTTAACCTGTTTTAAACATTATCTTTTGAATAAAAAAAAATGTCTTCGCTTAGAATATAATCCTCTTACTGCGTATTTTTACTGTTAAAGTGTTTTGTGCACACACATTTTCACAAAAATACTTAAGTAACCTAACAACGTTAGCGCAGCGCCACTTCACATTTATTGGACCTAAGATATATAACCAAATGAACACACAAACCAAATTATTAACCGACTACTCCAAGTACAGGGTCGGTGTCGTTAGTTGGATAAGTCTAATGGGTCGTGTATACATTGAAAATGCCTGCAAAAATATAGCTATGTAATTATTAAAATTTTGTATACTGTAAATTCTAAATTTGTGAAATCAAACTTATGTATAATACTACAATGCCCTGATTCGACACGGACTATCTAGTGAGTCGGGGCCAGATCATTGGCATGGGTCTCTACTGATTGAGTCGCCATCCCATTATTGTGATTATTATTGTGAAATGTAATAAATAAATAACTTAAAAAAACTGCTTCGCTATGATGACATTGCTAAATTATATTTACTTAGGTTCTGTCCTTAGGTCCTGTCCTTTCTGCCTACCCCTTGAGAGAAATGGGGGGTAGGTATTGTTAGTTAAATTGGAACTCTTTTTTTTTTCTCGATACCGTTTGCATGAATTTTTTTTTTGCATTAAATATCTAACGCTTTGTAAAAAAGGGAGTGAACATAAAGGATAATTATTAATTTTGAATAAGCAACCAAGTTCCTTATTGGAAGTCTTTGCTTCAAAAGATTTGATTTTTTATTCAAATGACTTTCGGTTTGTTGAATAAATTAATTACGTTTCACTTCTTTGGGACACCATTTTCTAATGAAGAATCAGTAGGCTTCGCTTTGTTTGCCTTCAGATAAAAATGAGAGTAGCATAAATTTAATCAATGAGCAAAACATTTATGTTACGCTCTTCTTCATACTTGTTTATTCAACGCTATAAATTCAAATTACTATTACTATTACTAATAAAATGTTCAGAAGTACCGATGTCTTAAAAGCAAGTAATGAGTAGTAAATGACATACAGTACTACCCCAGAACGAAGTGTTTGCATTAATATTTTAGACTTATAAACGAATATCAAAAAAAGTGTGCGTTCAAAATAATATGTACAAATTAGAGTATTAGACATAAATTCATTATTCTAATATCACCATCAAGTTCAGCATCATTAACTTGGTCATCGGTAGCCTATAGTTCTCGATACAGATATGAGAACACAAACATCAAAAAGGATTTATTCAAGCCTGGGTGTGTTTGTGATATTGTTTCCCTCTGTTGTTGGGCCTTCAAGCTTGTTGAGGTCGTAAAATCAATAAATAAATTTTTAAAAAATCATATCCACTGCTAGGCAAAGACCTTCCTCCCGCCCCTACTCCCCCCGATACTAATTCACTGTTATTTATTTATTTATTTGATTAATACGCCTCAAACTTACATTACAGGTTAACCTATTTCGTAAATTTTGGAGATTAATGAATATAAAACGAAAAAAACCAGGACATAGACACTCATCGACCATCTCCTTAAGCATATGAAAGGGGATAGTCGACGAAATGTCTATGTACATTTGAAAATATCTGAAAATAAATCATCTATCCTGAAAACCTCGTCATGTCGTCTATCCATATACTTACATAAACTCAAGTCATAATCGAGTTCATTGGTCATACTTCGAATAAGCAAAATAATCTAGGTATGCTTGTTTGACAATTATGTAACTATTATAATATATTTAATTTAGCTCATTGGATAGTAAATAAAACATCCAAATTATTACTATCCAGTTTTGAAAATTGCTCAAACTCTTAGAAATGTTGTATACAAAGTCAACAGAGGTAATAACGCGAGCTTTTGGGGAAAGCTTTTCTGTCGTCAGCTTTTTAGGCTTATCTCCTCCACAACCCTCCCTTGCTCCTTCTACTCAGGAAATATTCTAAATTGGAATCGCCATAATATCATCCCTTACTAAGAAAACATGAAGCAAAACGTTTTCGTGAACATTTTGCGAAAAAAGTAAACTGGTAAATTCGGTTCATTTTCTTTTGAAAAAATTTTTTTCAAAATAATTCTACTTGATAGAATATTAAAATGACAGGGAAAAACATTAAGGTCCTGGATTAGATCGTCAGCGTTATCATATTTCGTTTGTAGCATCCGTCTGTTAATACATTTTATCATCTTTGAAATAGGCAGTAATGATAACTATGTTTAAAAATTGCTAAGTTACTTAGTAAGTAAGATACAACAAAAAGAAAAAAATAGCTCATGGCATAAATAGATTCAATTAGTTTTATGTAACTTTAAAAAAAACATAAAAATGTACCTAATACATGTACCCATTATGTTTGTGAAATGTTTTTATTTGACCTATAAAAACACCTAAATTAACGTTTTTCTTTTCTTTTGTTTCAGGTAATTTTGCAGTTGCAGTATTTTACGGTAAACTGAAGTAAAAATGTTAATTTGTATTATTTTGTAATTGTCTATTAAGTTACGTCCCGTAGTTCTTGACTCTTGGAAGCAGTTTGTAGAACCCATACGCTCCACATACAGAGCGGATATGGTATGAGGATGATTAAACTACGCTTATATACCGTAGCAAAATTTATTTATTTATTCAAAAACCTTATATGTATGAAATGATATTGATAATAATGCCATTTTATTCGGAAGGCCGAGAAAGACATGGCATGATCAAGTAAAACAAGTGCTTGAAAGTGGGCATGTAAGAAGAAGATGTATGAATGTGGAGGAAGCAAGACAAGTATGCCAGGACAGAGTGGTGTGGCGTTCTATCTTCTCTGCCTACTCCTCCGGAGAAATGGCGTGATGGTTAGTTAGTTAGTTTATTCAATTGAGATTTTTTTCAGATATTATTGATGTCCCAACAGAGACAGAGAAACTCTGGAAACGAATGCTGATTATCTAGGCGTTTACAGGGCTTGATGACCTGTCATTGGTTGGGCCACTTGATGTATTACAACATGCCCCATTTGTCTACAAGTATTTGTACACTTTCAAAATGTTGTTTAGAAGTTTTTTTCATTCAATTTACTATGGTTTTTAGTTGAAAAATTAATTAAGTTACGAACATCAAAAATATTTTGATTAGATAAATTAATGAAAATGCTGTTCCGTTTTATGCTTCATTATTTTTCACAAGTATTTTAAATATTTTATTTTAATTCCTTGAGGACTAGTACTTTCTAAAATATAAAGCCTGTTAAATAAAATTTTTTTCCATAGAAATGCGTTTGTAGACTGCGTCATTTGGGGTATTTTCCTATCTGTTTTGTTTTCTTTCATTTTACTTATAATTTCGACTTTGTTATCTTTTTGATAGAAAATATGAATGTAACTGTTTTTTTTTTCAAAAGAAAAGTGCTTAAGTAATTAGCATTTTCTTTTGAAATATTTTCGGTACGATCACCCTTTCTTTATCTTTGAATTCCAAAGGATACTGAATTGAAAATAAAACAAATTTGTTTGAAATAAAATTCTAAAGGATTACCGAACTGTGTGAAAGAATACTGCGATGAAAAGATGTTTTTTCTCTTAAAAAAATATGTTTGTGCTTACTTCAAACTCATTTCGGCTTCATTTTTTATTCAAAGGGATCTAAGCTTGATCTAAGTAAGTATAAACTTACTACAGATAACCATATACATAAAGTATAGCTCTTGAAGAGCTTTAGCTTCCCTGACGATGACTATCCACTTTTCCAATTTTGAGTTTTCTGTTCCCAGCAATCTCTTTCGCCCAGTTTATCCAGACGCTTAATCACAGATAACTATCAACGTAGTTAAAAACGTGTTAACCACGTGCTAACGCTAACCATTTGACCGATCACAATGAACATACGTTCATACCATGTTCGCCGTTGCCGAGCATTGCCGAGCGTTGCCGAGCACCATAGATGATAATAAATATCGCGGCCAAACGTCAAACGTCAAATCAAGAAAGTCAACGCGCGTGTTGGATTGTTTATTATGTCGACTGCTTTTCTCAATATTTGGCTTGCCGAACGCCGGCTAAATGCAATACGACACTCGAGAAAGATTGAAAGAAGATATGTGCGAAAAAGATATATCTCGGGAAATGGCTCGCGACTTGATGCGCTCGTTTAATAATCCCGATCGATAACTTTTAACGCGTGTTCCATTGTGATCGCGAATACGTTAAACATCCATGGTAAGAAATCGTTATCACGTCGCTTATTACCGCGTCGATAGTGATCTGTGATCGAGCAACAGATCAGCTAACAATTGTCTAGCAAGTCGAGATGCGTACACACGATGGCTCTAGCTTCTCCGCCAAGACTAACATGTCCCACCCCCGCTAGGTAACTGGTTCTTGGCAACATAACTTCTTTATTGACCGTGTAAAGTTACTTTTCTTTAACCCTTTAATATCTATTGTAAAAATTTCCTATGGAAACGGTGATGTAATAGCGTGTTACACTAGCGGAAACCTCCAGCTTTTAATGAAATAATGTGCAGTAAATTATGTTTTATCTTCGTAGCTATTGGGTTCTTTTTTACTTAAAATATAGCTAAACATGTAATTGAATGCAACGTAGAGGATGTTTTTGTACCGCCTCTGAGGTGCTAAATAAGATGTTTTGGTAAGGTGTGATTTACGTTTCATCCCTTCTAAGAATGAATATTCACCGGTTAGTTTACCTGTTGGCGGTGAATCCTTGGAATAAGTAAATATCCCCTAATATCCACCCTGGGTACCACTTGTTTGGATAACTGAGGTCCAACCCTTGTCATTTGCCCAGGAAATTCACTAAAATTATTATTTAGGAACTTTGTAATTTAAATGCGACTAATGGCCTGTTCGCTAACAGCAAAAATAGCTTAAGGATGTGGCCGCAAAATTAGTTTTGAACATTGGCAAATTCATTCCGACATTATAGGACCCAAATTTTCCCACTTTTCTTTATTTCAAGTAATATGAAATAACCAAATATGAAATACCAGATTGATAATTTGTTGACAATATTATTTCTTAGTTGTATTTTGTAAGAACACCAAAATCGAAAAGGATTTTTCTCAAGCCTGGGTGTTTGTGATGTTGCTCCCCTCTGTAATTGGGCTTCCTGGCCTGTTGAGAAGGTTTAAAAAATAATAATTATAAAAAAAATAAAATAATTAAATATGTTTCTTAAACTTTGTTTTCTTTCAGCAATATAAAAGCAATATTTTTATATGTCCTATAACTTTATTAAACGGTCATTGAAAAACGTTTCTACTATAGTTTTTTTGATGCCTTGAGTCTGATAGATAATTATTGAATATAAAAAATTAGTACACTGCATAGGTAGTAATATTATTATCCGAAACTGAAAGTTTTTCTTTGATGTTAACAGTTGCCGTCTACCGCGTATTACATGAAATATCTCTTTACAGTTATTGTAACTGAAAGCTTACATTATAAGCTCTTTCCACAGTTGCGGAAGTAATTCTAACTTTTAATGAATGTCCTCAGGTGAGTGAGTGTGTACCTACCGAAGTATCTGCTATATGAAAGTAAGGTAGAACTCATTCAAGGGGCCGCTAGTGCTTGCTTTTGGTGGCCCGACCGAAAGGCAAACAAGAATCTTGCACTAAAACTTGAAATCTCACTATAAGTTGTATGCTCCAACTTAAGTTATCATTTCGTATTACGGAGATATGTAATTACGACCGCTGTACAGGTGAACAAAGAGATGTGAAGACAAAGCGCTAATTAAAATTGGGAAATTAGATTTTCAAAGTCCCACATTTTAAGTGTGATTAGTTCAGTTTAAACGCCTACATAACTGACGTTCTAATAACTTTTATTGTGTCAGTTGAGATATTAACAGTATTAAATTATTTGCTGCACTTGGTGTATCAATAGAGTGCTTAATGCTCGATTTAAGGTATATTGGCGGAGTCTAAATTGGCAGTTCATAATGGAGTTCTGGTACCAACCCTTATGTATGGTAGTGAAGCGTGGTGTTGGAAAAAGAAGGATGAAAGTAGACTGAATGCTGTTGAAACGCGATCTCTCAGGCGAATGTGTGGTAAGGCTATGTATGATAGGTGTACAAATGTCGAAATTAGAGCAGAGTGCAAGGCTGAGATAAGCACTATCGACAAAATTAAGAAAGGTCTTATACGATGGTTCGGTCATGTTGAGCGAATGGATGATGAAAGAACGGCTAAAAAAAAATATATGATGCGACTGTGCCTGGATGTAGAAATCGAGGAAGGCCGAGAAAGACATGGCATGATCAAGTAAAACAAGTGCTTGAAAGTGGGCATGTAAGAAGTCGGAATAATCGACGTGCGTGCATGAGAAGATTTAGTAAGGTAGAGTAGGGGAAATTATTGAAATATTGTCAAATTGGGTTCTTCCCGATTTTTTATTTTTTATTTTAAAAAAATGATTGAAAAATTACAATATCAAGGGAATTTCATTTTTATATTTACAATGTCATATAGGGCGGTTTGAAATAGCGCTTTTTCAAATCGCTCGCAAAATCCTCCATTTAGCGCGCATGCGGTGTGACGTCACAGCAATATAGGCGCTCACTACGGAATGGATTTCACGCCTTCCACGGTAGACGGGTATGACGTCATTAGTCAATAACGGGCGTCAAAAGTCACTCGTAATTTCGTGTTTTTAAAACATAAATTTATAAATGAAAACAAAATTTTTGATCATTGTGTTTTATATCGTTGGAATTATAAAAATATACTTTAAATATTTATAGCGTTTTCAAGGATATTCATGTTATCGGGAAGAACCCTATAATCTTTCATGGTTACTTTTCGTTGCGCGACAACGCCTTCTCTAAATGAGGCTTTTACCAATGCCTTCTATTGAGGGAAGTAGACGTCTATTAACTACTTTTATTGTAGACATTGTCTATTTAATATTAAATATATATTATTCATTGAACACAGCACAATGTACGTACCTAGTGCGTTTTTGTGAATAGCACAATGCGCAATGTAGACACAGCCATCTATTTACTACGGCCAAGTAGTATTAATAAACGTTTTCGGAGGTACAAATAAGGTCCGTAAAAAAGTTCTCTCGAGGAGTACTGTACACGAATGAGTCGCTTTTTCTAAATTAATTTTGCTGACACAACTTTCTTGCGCTTTTTCCGTTCTCCGTCGGCGTCACGGTTACGTAAAACGGACGATGCGACGTACGTCGTATGAGTAATAGATTTTCTAAGACCATTTTTATACTGAAGTTTATTCTTTGAAATTACTTTACAGAAAGCATAACTGTTGATAAACACAAGTGAAAATGTTAACCAGAGTTTTATTTAATCAAATAATCCACTTTCTTTAGTATCTTCTTTCGGATACAGCGAATCTAATGTTTTTTTAAAGCTTATAGATTTTCAGATAAGATGATAATCATAAGTTCCCTATGATGGTCTCTATGGATCCCAAGCTGAGTGATTGGCCGCCAGTTCATGCCAATTTTTATACAATATATGGCGACCTCCGTAGCGTAACGTCTAAGACGCTGGGTTCAGGATAAGGAGGTTCCGGGCTCGATTCCCGGTGAGAACACACAAATCAAAAGTGATTTTTCTCAAGCCTGGGTTTAGTGATCTTGTTCCCCTCTGTAATTGGGCCTGGCCTGTTGAGGTTGTTCAATAAATAATATAATAAAATTTCATATTTCTTGTGATTATTGTATATGTTGTATATATTATTGTAATATGTTGTCTGTATTATTTTAAGTTCTGTAACTAAAATGGGAGTGTAAAATAGTTTGTACGAAACTATATTTTTTTTAAATATAGGTAGGTACTATTATCATTATGGATATAATAAGTTTATATTTGTTGAGTTAAACGAACTGCTTCCTCGTTTTACGGCAGTTTGCTTTACGCCTAACTTCCCAGTATCGTGTCGATGCCGTATAATCGAGATATCGATGTGTAATCTCAAAGAAGAAAAGGAAGATACTCTCATTCTTCTCTTTTCCTCTTATTCTGCTAATATCGAGATAAGTAGGCAGTAAAATATTTACGAGTGTGGCCCAAAATATTACTCCCGAATATTGTAATATTATTTTCTTTTTGATACTCTTATTTGCGTTATCCCTTCAGTAATAACTTTTCGATTTTTATAACAAAAAAGTCTGGAATCCTCAGTACATGTACTCACACGTATAAATGGATTTCCCTCAAATCTTGTATTTCTTACAGATTTTAAAAAAAAAAAAAAAAAAATATTGCAGACATCTACATTTGTTCAAAAACAAAAAGTTTTCCATGAATATTTATATTGAATTAATTTCCTCCATCACACTTATTTCAAATTCCCAAATTTTCATTTAAAGTTTTTTTACTTTTTAATTAACTGGTGTTTTACACCTTTGCTCCAGAAACCTTCGGTAATATTTTAGTTAAGCATATGATTTAAAAGAAACACAAAAAATACTTCATAGATATTTTTATGTAACTTTAACACTTGAAATATATATCTCAATTAACTGATTGGTCTTTTCTATCGAGGATGGTTCTAAAACCATCGATCCTCACCTTCATCTTAAATAAGGCTGCAGGCGATGAATTTATCAGGACCTTCAGGGGTTAGCCAGTACATTTCACGACCCGAAGATTTCTTTACGGTTTCCACCCTTCAAAGGGCAAACAGGATTATGAATAATGTATGAGTCCTTCGACGAATAAGGGATATCAGTGACCCACTTTCGAACTATCATTTTCAAGGACTCTGAAATTGTGCAAGATTGTATTACTTGATCCCCTCCAAAACTTACGATGATCCAGCTTGTAAAATTAGATAGCGAAAACTCTACAAAGTTGTAATACTTCTTCATAAAATTCGTTCCCAACAAATCGGCGAAACTTCTGGAAATCAAATACTATTTTTTATTATATTTTTTTGTGAAAATCATTACGAACTACACAGTACATAACTTTGAGCTTAGATTTCAAATATGCTTAGAATGCCGTTGTATTTAAATTAATGATAATCCGCTTACAATACGTCTTATGTCTTATGTGTTACTATGTAAAATTATAGTATCGTATTATTGTAATAGGATACAGATACAGAACAGATACATAACTATTTATGTTAAATAATGTATAATGACACGAGTCAATTGATTGCTTAAAAATGTTGGTAATGGATTCTAAGATATAACGTAGCATGATTTCAAACCTGGATTTCTTTCTCTAAGCAATAATTTATTTTAATTTTAAAGTATGTTAAAAACAAATTTCGGACGCTATGTTCTTGCGTCTTGTGGAATCCATATGCTCCACATAGGGAGCGGATACCGTATGATAATGATGATGGTGATGATGTGTGGCATATTAACTTCATAAAAGTTATACTTTCTAACAACATTTTGAATGTGTACAAATACTTGTAGACAAATTACTGGATTATACTCATGCTGGGCCGATATCAGATATTATTGATATCCCAACAGAGGCAAAGAAACCCTGGAAACGAATGTGGATTATCTAGACGTTTACAGAGCTTATGTGATATTACGAACGCGAGTTCAATATAATACGCAAGTTTCAAAAATTTGTCATAAGGTAAACGGCTGTAATACTGACCGTGTCCGTATTACTGATCTATTTCAACAAAAACAAAGAAAATAAGTAAAAGAAAAATAAAAACATATTTATGAATATTGGCAAAAATAGAACACAGCATCTGTTAATTGTTCACACTTGATCTGTGGTTGACATTTGGTTTTTTCTATTTAAAAAATCAGTTTTAGTTTGGACACCCGGCGACTAACAGCAGCACACAGCAAATCCTTACCAAGGAAGCCTAATTTTCCAAGTTTACTTTAAGCCATATATCGTGGGTATACTGGCAAAAAACGCTAACTCGAAAATATGCTGTTTGGACTTAATGATGCAGTATTGTTAAGTTTTTAAAGCTCTACAATCGGCAGAAACACAAATTTTGGATAACTTATAAAGCGCCTTTTTTCTGAAGTACCTAACCTAAAATCATATTTCTTTCTTTCTCTAAAATAAAAAGGAAATACTGCTTTTAACAATAAAAGTTTTCTAAGTATGAAAATTAATTACATGTTTGAAAAAATGAGAAATAATTAAAGTTTCAACTCATAATGCAATAGAATAAAAAATAAAAAATAAAAATTTGAAAAAAAAACTTAAATGCTTGATTACTCAAAACAGGTATATTAGAGTTAACGTTTTTTGCCAGTATACCCACGATATCATCTGTATTCAATTGCTTTTCAGTTATATTTATATTCGGTTAGTAGGATATGACTATTGATTTTTCATAAAATAAAGTGTTTGTGAGATATGTTTACTATTTGTATCATATTTAAAAAAATAAAAGTGGTCAGTATTACATCCAACCATTATTTGGACTGTTTTCATTACTGACCTAAGCAGTTAGTATTACATCCAGCTGATATTTTAATCGTTTTCTTTACTGACCTATGGGTCAGTAATAAATTCAGTGAGAAAGATTCTAAAATTTACGATCAAACTAAATTTAAAAATCATTTTTTGTGTGATTTGTAGAGCACAAAGAATTTTAAATTATGAAATGTAATTCTGACCAACGTATTTTAGCTTTATTTTTATCTTATTAATGAATTAAGTCAGTGGTCAGTAATAGAAACAAATTCGGTCAGTATTATATTATTAAATGAAATGCACTTTTGTTTTAAATTACTTATTTATTTTTTGAAATTCCAACCGGTTTCGTACAAAGCTCTGAAGAAGGAGAGTATCTCCGAAACCGGTTGGCATTTTAAAAATAAATAAGTAGTTTAAGGGCACTGCATCGGTACACCAAGTGCAGTGATTCTTGATCATTTTATTACATAAAGGTAAGATGATTAGTCATACGCTTCAGTACCAGTCCAAGGTATCACACATGAAATATTTATATGAAAATCACATGTAAATAAATATTTCAATCGAATTATAAATATATTTAGAATCGAACCCGCGACCTCATGCACGGTAGCCAAATACGCTACCACTATGCTACGAGGCGAACAGTATTACATATTATATTTAGTATAGGAATTCTGTGCCGAGACATCTTTTTACATATTAATATTAATAATAATGCTCTTACGCCCTTTAAGCAGCGTCTATTTTGGCCAGAAGATAAAATAGTAGAGATAAAGAAAGATGCCAAAAGAATACCTACCGTCATTGTCGCATCAAATTTTTTATATTAACTATCAGCAAAAATTTAAAGATGAAAAATTGAAAAAAAATTAAGAAAAATTGGAAAGAAAAATATTAAAAGAGGAGGAAAAAAATGTGGTGCTTGAAAAGAAACAGAAGGCAGCCTCCGTAGAGTAATGGTTAGGACGCTGGACTCACGATACGGAGATTCCGGGTTTGATTTCCGACGAGAACACAAATAATACTAAATGCTAGTGGAATTTACTGTATCCCTGATATATCAATATTATGCCGTTCATCTTCTGATAAGCAAATAAATATTTAAAGTATTTCTTGTAGTAAAAAATATTTTACTATATTTTTAGTTGCTTCTATGATTTTATCAATTGATATTATTCTTTTGTGTTGCTAAGATTTATTATTACATATATTGAATAAATCAATCAAAATCTTTTATTTCACTCCCGGTCAGTAATAGGATCACCATAGGTCAGTATAAGAGTAAAATCCATTTTCGGTATGTCAGTAATGAATACAAAATCTGGATAGGTTTAATATTTTTTATTTATTTAAATCGCTTGACTTTTGAAACTTATTTTTTTACCGTATTAAAGTAAATTAATTTACTTTAGAAATAAACAAAATTATAATGTTTCAACTACTAGATATTTAAAAACAAAAAATAAATTAAAATGTCTGCCAGATTAAGACACGAAATAGGTCAGTATTATAGCCGTTTACCTTATATGGTTATCAGATGATGGGCGGAATAGGGAATGTTGTAATACATCTAGTGGCCACATAACCCAGACAATGACAGGTCATAAGCCCTGTAAACGCCTAGATAATCCACATTCGTTTCCAGAGATTCTCTGTCTCTGTTGGAATATCAATTATATCTGTAATAATTTCATTTAAAAAATCTCTATTCATTATTTATATTATATCTGTAATTTTTAGTTATTGCTTAAGCACTATAAAAAAACAAAAGTGTTATCCGAAAAGGAAAGACGTGCTGATTATGAACATTTGTATTAAAATAAATAATTTTCAATACAAAAATGAAAATTCAGGTAGCAACACAGTATATATACAGAAACAAGTTATCAAACTTCAAGAACCGTTTCGTTTGTTTTAATACATAAAAGTTATATTCTTATACAGTATCAAATTGCACGTAACATTTCTCGACTGTAAAAATTCAAGAAAGGTGTTTTTTTCAATACAAAAATTTTCCCAGTTTTCGTTTAGCCGAGGAAAATTTCACGTTTTGGAATACTCCGCATTGCAGAAATTTTCGCTTCCTCCCGCACTAAGAGGCTCTACCGCCTCTTATAGATGCTATCGTCTTCGGGAAAGTTAGGCCAAGATTATTTAACGGTTATATTCTCAGTTTTTGTTCTGCAACTGGGAATGTAACTACAAGCGTTTCTCTTTTTAGTGCAAGTTAGCAGCAACAACCAGCACCCTACATGTATTTAAGTAATTGTGTTGCCTAAACTGTTTCAACCGAAAGCCTTGTTGTTACAGCTTAGATGAGAGCTTTTGTTTCGCCCTCTATTGTTAAATTTTCTTTTTGTAAAATCATAACGAATCGCTTTTGTGAAATTACAAACTTACTAAGTGCGCATGCATGTAGTAAGTTTGTAATGTATGTGTGTGCGCCTGCCCGTTTGTGAAAAATAGAATTGGTTTCAGGAGAATCTATTCAGAACTCATTACAAATTGGTCGCCTTTTATGCAGTAAAGAATGAATTGATTCCACTTATGATTCCGAGTAATGTAAAAGGGAATATATTAATTATTTCTACTTCTGAGTAATGCAGAATGGAATTAAGCAATTCCATATTTGGTTACAAATAATGAAGCTATGACTTCGAAAACATGAATAAACAGGATAAAATTTTACGGAAATACACACCAGAAGTATCGCGGAATAAAGTATATTGTAAATATATACCCCAAATATTTATAACGTTTTCAAGGATATTCATGCTATCGGGAAGAACCCTATTGTGGAGACTAAAAAATATTATTCACGAACTGTTTAGTGATTAATGTTTTCAATTCAATACACTTTTTTATTTACAATAGAAGTTTCTACTTATTTGGTCAACTGATTGCATTGATTGATAGTTATAGTTATACAAAGTACAGAATTAATTACTTTGATTCAAGGATAAGTAATGTTTTATCTAAATCAATATCTCATTTAAATTCATGAATCGTTTTTTTTATTAATTCAATTGAGAGGAATTTATTACATTGATTGCATAGAATCGCATAGAGTTTACAAGGCATTAAAGTTTTTACGCTGCTGTCTGCAGGGATTTAAGGTTTCTATACGACTTTTGTGCACGTTATTTAAGGGCAGTGATGGTAAAAAGATACGTGACCAACCATAGACTCTTTACTTAACGTTAATCTACCAATTGCAAGAAACGCCAAAGATATTAACATTATATTAAATTTTGGTTAAAAATACGTATTTGAAGGAATCAAATAAATGTTTGGAAGTTTGCTATGTAATTTATTGCTTACATTCATCTCCCACATGGTAGTTAAGCTCACTTTTTAAAGCTTTCTAAGTTTCTGGCATCTTGCAAGGAGCTTTTTTCCCTTTCATGAGTGTTAGCTTGCTCCGACTGTGTCTAACACCAGAGCCATGCTGAAAACCTCTTCCGAGTTTGAAAACTATTATTAGTTTAACACAAGTTGCTGCAAAGCTTTGTTAGCTGCGCAAAAAGCTTGGTTTTTCGACTGCCAGAAAACTGAAAGAAACGGTCCAACTTGCTTGTGGAAACACTGAAATTAAAGTTCAAACTTAATTCATTATCTTTATCTATTATTTTTGTTCTAGTGACTCATAGCTTACTAGATCATAAATAGTGGAGTAATAGTCACTATTATACCATATCCGCTCACAATAGGTGGAGCAGATGGAATCCACAAACTGCCTCCAGGACCAGCGATCGGCCGCTAGCTCCCTTGCATCCTCCTCAGTCAAGTATACGTCCCGCAGCTCTGACGTAAACTGCCGACGAATTGTCAACGAGGCTGACGACCAGGACGCGCGAGTTACCTGATGCCTTGTAAAATAGGCAAGCAGGTTAAGGCTCTCGGAGGGCACGTAGTATATGGCCTAGCCAGCCGAAACGCACTTTGCCGGATGACAGTAGATACCAAGGGTCGCTGTGTTTCGTTGCCTGCACCTCTGTGTTATTATATCATATATTATTTTATTATATATTACCATATAATAAAAATAATAATATTTTTTATTTCCTTCCATGTTTTGTTTGGTTTACACTATATAACTTTATTAATAAAAAAAGGAACTTATGACAAATTCTTATAATATTAAATATAGTAGTACAAATAGAATATTTAGAATTATTAGGTTTATAACCAAAATGTAATGAGCCTCTAAATGCATACAAAAACCAACATTAATTCTCGGAATATATGAAGAAAAGCTTAAATCAAATCAATGGTTTGAACATTCTAAATCACTATTGGAACAAATGATCAAGCTTGGAATTTTCTTTACTTTCAACCTTTCAAGATAATTCTACCAAAGTTTGTAAAATGAATACTTCAACACGGGCTTTGCCCAACGAGGTTTTTCATTAAGAAAAGAATAAATAAATTGTAATATGTGAAATAAATAAATAAATATTATACGTATATCTGGCGTTCAATAACATGGCTCTCCCATATAAGGAAGAGGCTTAAATAATTGGGAGTGTTTACATTCATCAGATCTCAATCCCACTTTTCCCCAGTGGTTAGAAATGACTGTTTTATAACATTTATCTGCTTAGTGTTTGTGACCCATAAAGCCACATACCATTGATTACTATTACATAGAAACACCATTCATATATATTAAATAACAGACAATGATATTAACAAACATTGTGAAAGAATACAAATACTTGTAGAGCAATTACAGGTTTATACCCATGCTGGGATGATTCCAAGGATTTAATACAATATCACATACAGAGACGAGAGAACTCTGAAATCGAATTGTGGATTTATCTTGGCGTTTACAGGGCATTATGACCTGTCATATTGGCTCGGGATTAAGTGGCCTCTTTTGTATGTTACATCAGTTCCCCATTCCGACCATCATCTGACAACCATGTATGACAAAGTATGAAAACTTGTTATATATCTAAGATGTAACAGAATAATTCACTTGCGAGTTGTAATTTTCGACGGTATATCAGAATATTTTTGATATATCTTTATCTATAAGGTGACTTCATATTGAGGAATATTGTGTAAAGCATTTTTGTTGGGGCGATCATACATTAATTTGGTGTATGTAAGGTGTTGCCGAATCAGAACTTGATTACCTTCAATAGAGACGTTCTGATGCATGTTACTGTCAATTTATTTTTACTTTTTTATAATTATAATCAGTTAATATAATTTGATACAACATTTTGACTAGGAATTACCAATTACATTGTAGACAAATTAATGGATTATACCCATGCTGGGGCTGATATCGAAATATTATTATTATCTCAACAGAGACAATGTGAAACTCTCTGAAAACGACATGTTGGTTATTCTAGCGTCTTACTGGGCTTTTGACCACTAGGCATTGGCTGGCGTTATCTTAAGTGGCCACTTGATGTTTTACAACATTCCCATTCCGCCCTTCATCTGACAACCATGCATGACCAAATAATTGGAACTTGTATTTATGTTTGAGTTTGTACTGATAGAATCCACACGCGAGTTGTGTTTTCGACTGATTCTATATATTTTTTATGAATTTTTATCCCTATAGTGACATCTTGTTGAGAGCGATAATAAGTCATATATTTTGGTGGCAATCATAACTTTATTGGTGTAGGTAAGGTTCATACGAACTTTGATTTACTTACTAGATGGAACGCCTGAAGATGTCTCTCCAAATTTTGTGTAATTTCACAATCTCTGTATTAATAGTATATGTTCAGATATTGGTGTGGGATATGAAAATATATTATACTATTATACCATTTATAATTTAATTAATATGCATATTAAATATACTTCAGGCTTTGCATTTTTTTTATCCAAATTGCGTAGTAGAAAATGTTGGAGAGACTATTGTGCTTAATCATTGATTTTTATACTTCTAACCCATACAATCATTGGTCATTAGTACATAGTGATAGAATAAACATTTTTTGATTTAATTTTAGAGCATGCAAGTCATAAAAATTGTTGACAACCTCCGTGATAATACATTACATATTGAAAAGGATATAATTATCTTTTTTATGATAGTGATATTGTTAGTGCTTAACAAAAGAGGCTAAATAGGTGCAGTACCATTATAGAGTTATCTTGAACCAACCTTTATGTATGGCCATGCGATAGTATGGACGTTGGAAAAAATATGGATGATAATGTAGTAGCTTGAATGCAGTTGAAATGCAATCTCTCAGGCGAAGTGTGTGGTAAAACTATCTATGATAGGTGCACACAATGTTGAAATAGAGCAGAATGTAAGGCTGAGTAAGCATAACCGACAAAATTAAGAAAGGTCTTTTACGATGTTTTCGGTCATGTAGAGCGAATGGATGATGAAAAGAACGGCTTACTAAAAATATATGTGATGCGACGGGTGCCACATCTGGAGATGTAGATCGAGGAAGGCCGAGAAAGACATGGCTTGATCAGGTTTAAACAAGTGCTTGAAAGTAGGCATGTTAAAGAAGTCGGAATAATCGTGCGCCGTGCATGAGAAGATGTATGATGAATGTGAGAAGAAGAGAGAGTATGCCAGGACAGAGTGGAGTGGCGTTCTATCCATCTCTGCATTATGCAATGGCGTGCTTGGTTAGTTAGTTAGTTAGTTATATATAATTATTTATAAGAATTGTACATATTCATGATACGCTGAATTTGTAATAATACACTAATAAAAAAAATTGTTTAGTGATTTATTTTCTAAGATGGTCTGATCCCTCGAAAAGATTTTAGATGGAAATCATTTTATATGTAATCCATCTTTTTAATGCTTCTTAAAACTTTAGGATAAGAACGATTGCCTCGTACTTAAATAAAAAATATTTTTCTTAGAAATGAGAAGATATCTTTTGGCCAAGAGTGTATTTTGGATCCTTTTCTGGAGATTAACTGACTAAATCCATCCCAAGGATTCCTCGTCCTTATTATTCTGGACTTACCGAATATTCGTTATTATTCGATCTATTTTTACGTCTTACAAAGGATTTTATTATCAAGCTAATGACCTGGTTTTAATTATTCCGTTCGACGTATACTGAAAAAGGCCGATTAGATCCAAGAATTTCAGAAAAAGTATATAAAAATTTCTACGTTTACATATTATATACCTTATAAGGCTTTTTACAATATACTGTTTATCAAAAAAATTATTAATATAATATAATAAAGATGTTTTTTTTTTATTAGAAAAATAAATCTATGCCATCTTATGATATTTGCACATATTTCAATTTGTAAATACTATTTCCAGTAAAGCCTAAGCGGCTTGTGCTTGAAAATAGGAGTCGAGTCGTGTCGAAGTGGGGATTCGAACCGACGATCTCTGGACTCAGAGACCGCGCCGTGTAATCTTGTTTCATGATGTGAAAGCACTTAAAGCTCCAAGTATTGTAATACACACCGCGATCCTTTGATGCAGACCGAAAAAGCTCGTATTTTTTGCCTACAGTTTTTGTGGCTTTGTTCTTCGCTATTCCAGCAGTTTAAGTATTTTCAGTCTGCTAATGGCTTTAACACAACCTTGATAAACATACCCCTATTTAGGTTCTTACAAAATTTAGACCTTATGTAATAAAATACATAAAAAGCATTTTTAACTTGAGCGCCCAAAAAATAATTTGGTGGGGTTATAATATATTTCATAAGCCTTTTAAAATCATCAATCTGAACATAACACGGCCTAATACTCTAATAGCATACTAAATTGGGTTCTTCCCGATTTTCTATTTTTTTAATTGATTGAACAATGACAATATCAAGGGAATTTTTAAAAAATTTTTACGATGTCATATGAATTTTCTAGCGCGGTTTGAAATAGCGCTTTTTCAAATCGCTCGCAAAATCGTCCATTTGGCGCGCATGCGGTGTGACGTCACAGCAATATAGGCGCTTACTTAACTACGGAATGAATTTCACGCCTTTCACGGTGGACGGGTATGACGTCATTAGCCAATAACAAGCGTTAAAAATCATTCGAATTTTCGTGTTTTTAAAACATAAATTTATGAATAAAAACTAAATTTTTGAGCATTGTGTTTTATATCGTTGGAACTGTAAAAATATACTATATTTATAACGTTTTTAAGAATATTCATGCTATCGGGAAGAACCCTATTATAGCCGCGCAGATGTTACTATATAAATAAAATGTTTAGAGTCGGCGTCTATTTAATTTTTATGTAATATTTCTTCGTTGGATTAGTTTAAAACTTGTAATGGTGTAATGATCATTTTTGCCACGGGTAATTTCTTTTCCTTTTTATTTACTTTTAAATTACCATCTAGTTTCCTACCTAAATTCATAACTCTCGGCCGTTGACGTCGCGTGATATTTACGTTGAACTTTTCCCGTCTGACCTCCGTGTCAGTAATTACACAAATTTTCGTCTGCCTACCGCAAAATGAATTCAATAAGCGTGGTGCTTAGTAATTTAACGTTTAAAATGAAAGAAATAGAAGAATCTATCTAATATCTTTGCACGGATATGTCATTACTATTTTCATGATTTTATTCTAAAAATATTAAAGACATTAAATTAATATTGATTTAAAATGTGGTTTTTCACATATATATTTAATTTGCATTGGACTGATGCGTAAGACTGGTCTGTTTTTTTAGGTGTGAGTTGCATTATTATTTGCCTTGCTTATTATGTGCAAGGCTTATATTTACTTACTTTATAGCGACTCGGCTCTCTGCTATAAGCGGAGGCTGAGTAGCGCAAACTTATTATAACCTACATATTGTCTCCTGCGCTTAAGTATTCAGATTTCCCAACACGTACACCACACTCCACACACATACTACAACACAACATACACATGACATAACATAATCACTTTATATACTATTGTTTGCTCACTTCATGTCTTCAGAAATTTGTCTTGTACATTGTGTTGTCCACGTAATTGGTGTTATGTTGTATATATTACCTTAAATTGATCTTAGTTAATTGTACCTAACATATCACTGTGTGCACAACATTGATAAATATAGATAAATAAAAAGGGTACATGGCTTCTAATTTGGTTTACTTGGTGTTAGGAGCGGATGAAATAATCTGATGTGGACTAAAATGAGCTTCTCCGCATTTGCCTAAGATGACGTGAAACGCACGGAAAAATTCGACCATTGATGGATATCAATGGTCTTTCAATTAACTTGGCGAGCTTTCGCGCTTTTAAAGAGCGTAAGACTGATCATAATGTAATATAATGATCAAAATACGCTGCATTGGTGTAAATACTCCCTATGCATCATTAGGTGCGGATAAAGGAACGATTTAATGAATTAATAAACATTTCAACAGCGCAAACTATTGCTTGAATTGACTTACTGAAAAAAAAGCCGGTGGTTTTATAGCAAAGAAAGAGATAGTCTTTAAATAGTTTATTTTCCGAAAAAGATTTTCCGTTTTGTCTGTCCGTTTAATACAAACATGTTTCTTTGATTGCGCGCTCCCGCATATCGCACCTGTTTCACTTATGTGAATACGTAAGTCCTTTATTGCTTTGCTGGGTAATAAAAGGGAATTCATTTTAGGTAAGGGTAGTTGCATATTATGTATAAGGGTAGAAGTAACACAATCGCATGGTTGTCTTCTTTCATGTAAAACTTCAAATCACTTGCCCTTTATCACGTCTAAAATTAAATTTAAACTGGTGATGAAATTAATTTATTTTTCTGACAATGCTTTTTAAAAAGTTACACCACTAACCAGTGAAAAGTCTGGGAAAATATGTGTTGTTTCCGGAAGATAAGTTGATTATTGATTTCATCATCATCATCATATTAATATTTCATGGATGATACCTTGAACTGGTACTGAAGCGTATGACTGACCATCTGACCTTCATTAAACAAAATGATAAAGATAAACTGCACTTGGTGTATCGATGCAGTGCCCTATGCACCATTGGGTGCGGATAAGGGAGAGTAGTAGTAGTAATTATTTTAATGAATCATTAAATATTTTTGTAAATACGACGCGTTGGTGTAAAAAGCTTCTCAAATGATAATAGTTTTATATGGAAAATTTTTGGAAATTTGAAATGTAAGCACAAACCCAATAAGATAAATTTAATTAAAAGTACCAAAAAAATATAGAAGGCGGTGTTTTAAATGCATAATTTCCATTGTTTTTTTCAATAAATATTATTTTAAAAAAAACCAAAGGATCGGCGTTAATATGTAGGTACCTACAGCATGCTATTATCATTAACATGTAAACTGCTATCAGATTAAAATAATCTTTAGTATAATAAAAAGCGATGAATTACGAGCAGTCCAAAAACACGATTTAACATTGCTTACATTTGCGATTATAAAAATAAAACCAACCCTCCGACCTTCGGCGTATTACAAATTTAGCGGGTTACGAAATAGAAGCGGGTACAAAATGTCGCTATACCGTACTACGGTGTATGACGTCAGCGCCCCGCCCCCCTTCGTCGCAACCCCCCGGACGGCCAAAGCGCCAACACACGCCAAAGAGACCCACAATTCGACGTATTTAAAAAAAAACTTATACTGTAAATTTATGACTTCAATAAATAATAAAATAGTAGAAAAATGCGTGAATTTTTCTTCCGAAAATTATTATCGTTTTTTACGTTAACCTACTATTTCTTTACTGCTTTCCCTTATCCGCACTTAAATGGTCTTGATAATTAATAACATGTAGGCAAGATGATCAGTCTCATGCTTCAGAACCTTTCCAAGGTATCCCAACAAAGGTTTTTTTGTGACAAACCACATTATAATTCAAATAAACATTTAAAATTATCCCCGTCACAAATCGTACCAGCGACCTCATACATAGTAAACCAACACACCACTACGCCACAAGACAGACTTTTTAACGATTACTACTACTACTACTTTACCATTTCCGTGCCTGCTGGTGCATAAGGCACTGCATTGGGACACCATGCGCAGTATTTCTTGATAATTTATTTGATAACATAATATAGCGAGATATTATTTTTTTATAACAAATAACAATGAAACAGTACTGAAATTAAATCAGTTTTTGTGATTTTCAAGTTAACTTCACTAATCAAAAATTTTAGTACTGTTTCATTGTTATTTAATTAAAAAAATTAATATCTCGACATTGGAAAGAGAAAGAAGCATATTTCTTAAACAGAAATGTAGGTAGTAGTCGATGTGAGCTATAGGTACCGTTGTATTCTCAGTTCATTTTCAACCAATTAAGACTTAGCGCAGTATGGTATTCATGGTGCGATATGCTCCACGATACTGTATGAAAACTCTTATTACCACTTTCCCTTAATGACGTAATGATGCATAGGGCACTGCAGTAGTCATCATCATGATACCATATCCGCTCCCTATGTGGAGCATTTATTCCACAATCTGCCTCCAAGCCAAGCCATCGGCCGCCAGTTCGCGCATCCTCCCAGGCCAGGTCTGCGTCCCGCAGTTCTGACGCAAACTGCCGACGGATTGTCATCATGACGCATCAGTACGCAGTGAATATTGATAATTTGTTACATTATGGCAGTATAATCAGTCTTATGCTTCGGAGCCTGTCCAGATTTATTTATATTTTAATGTTATACACACAGTGCTATGTTTAGTACAAATTAACAAATTAAAAAGAATTTTCAAATTGTGGTAACATATAGAACAAACACCAATTACGTGGACAACACAATGTACAAGACAAATTTCTAAAGACGTGAAGTGAGCAAACAATGGTTATGTTATGTCATGTGTATGTGTGTTGTTTTTATGTGTGTGTGAGTGTGGTGTATGTGTTGGGAAATCTGAATATTTAAGCGCAGGAGAGGATAAGTAAAGAGAAAGAGTACACCGCCGTCCTGATATGAAATATTTTTTTACGTTTACTGTGTTTATACTTGGCAGCCTGCTCTGGTGCCCTCCGCATGGCCGCCACTTATCATCCCCGGACCTGTCATCAGCGATTTACTTAAGCGTGTGATACATTATCCTCTTTTATACAACTTCCCCTGCCAAACGTTTACGCAAGCTTGTATTTTAAAAGATAACCCCTATTCGCTTTTTTGACGCAACGCGGGATGAGCGTCATCTTACTACCCGCCCCTTTTTATGCGTGTAGGGATGCGCAAAAATAATCGTTAAGAGTAACCGGGTAATTTATAACTGGTTTAAAAATATTAACTTTTTTAAAATGGCTAAAATCCTATTGACAAATTATAAATAATAATGGATAGTTTGCATCAAAATCGGAAGTAGTTTGTGGATTTTGTATATATTTAGCCAGTTTTTATCATACTTCTATTATTATTATCATGCATAATTTTTCAAAGCGCCTTTTTCGCATAAATATACCTCAAGGGCACTACTAGTACTACTACTTACCCAATGGTGCATTGGTACCAAGTGCAGTGTATCTTGATCATTTTATTACATGAAGGTAAGATGATCAGTCTAACGCTTCAGAACCAGTCCGAGGTGTCACACGTGAAGTATTAATATGAGAATCACATGAAAATAAATATTTCATGTGGACCCCTTACGGGAATCGAACTCGCGACCTCATGCACGGTAGCCAAATGCGCTACCACTATGCTACGAGGCAGACAATAACGACACGTAAAGTAGAAATTATGGTTGATAATTACGATAAGAATGTCATTAATATACGTCATACATATAAAAAAACATAAGCTCGAAAATTGATTTCATTTTTAACTATCACAATAAATGACTAGATAGTGTAAAAATATATATGGAAATTTTCATATGAATTTCTGTATTTCGTATAACCTTAGAATATCCTAACAATATACACACAGAATAATGAAATAATATAAACAACGCCGGCAGTTTGCGTCAGAGCTGCGGGACGTCGACTTGACTTGGGAGGATGCACGGGAGCTGGCGGCCGATCGCTTGGCCTGGAGGCAGCTTGTGGAATCCATATGCTCCACATAGGGAGCGGATATGGTATGATGATGAATATAAACATTTTAAAAGTAGAGTACAACATGAAATACAGGTGAATAATATTTTATAAGAATTACTATGTAATTCTGCTTCCCTTATTACTGCATAAGCAAATTAAGCCATAAAAGATAATGATGGTGTAGTTTTTGTCTGAAACTTAATCCTTGTATTGTATTGAAAAATATAACTCGTTAAGTTCCTAAAGTTATTCGGGTTGAGATCCAACCTTCTACGGGTTTTAAATGCGTAAAAGGGACATAGAATAATTCAATTCTTATCCACCGAATAAACCGCCTTCTCATAACTTAACATTTGCCGAATTTAGAACCGGAAATATAAAGCCAATAACGGAGGAACATTATTTATAAATCGAATATGATCAAAGTATATTCCTTACTCCATCACTTCAACGTGCTCCCTTGTGAAATTTAGAAAAATCACTTTTCTCTTTATGCTGTGCAAAAATAATACTAAAACCCAGTTTATACAAGACAGTAAACTGCACAGTTTCTTGATCAGAAATCTGCACAGTTTCTTTTTCAGAAAACTGCACAGTTTCTTGTTCAGAAAACTGCATAGTTTCTCGTTCCGAAAACTGAACAGTCTGTCAAAAGACACGCTAAATATGTGTGTTTTTAAGCGCGGTTATAAGTGATTATCGTATGTTTGCTCACAGGAAATCGTATGTAGGTATAGCTAATAATGTAAACATTTTATTTGTTTTTTACGTTTATAAAAGCATACAATATACCAATATCTACTGAAATGTTTAACTAAAAAAACATTAACTGTCATGTCAGCCAAACTGATCCCGCGACCTCATGCGTGGTAGCTCAATGTGCTACCACCGCACCAAGAGGCGGAAAAATGTACTTATTATACATTTTTTACGCCATTTTAAAATACGTTGTAATTAAGAGTGTACCTAGGGTTTTCCATAAGTCATAATTACCAGGACCGCAAAACAATAGCGGAGAGCCTCTAATACCAGAACGGTCTTGTCGTTTTCACGATCCATTATCGCCAGGCCATTTCGGCTGCGTTCGGGGCGGAAAATTCTATTTGCATGTTTTTATTATTGTTAGTTCGGCAGAGAGCAAGAAGCCTACTGGGAGAGGCTTTTGTTTAAACCTATCTCATTTCCTGCTCGCTATGTGCTCCTGGTATCCTGGTGTGAGAATACGTGCATCAAATATTAGCTTTTGGGGAGTTTCACTCGTTTTTGGGGATCTTTGTTATGCCGCACGAGTTGCTTTTTTGTATGAAAATGAATTTGGTTATCTTTAACTGTAATGCAGAAAACCTTTCTGTATGTTGGTCAGCCGGATTTAGAACAAAATAAAATATTTAACACGGTTATGAAATTTACTGTATCAAAGAATATGAATTTATTGCATTTTGCACTGCATTTCTCTCCGATTTTAAATGCAAAAATCTTAAAAATTTTAAAACACAATAATGCCTTTAACGTCAAATGTTTTTGTGATGTCAAATAACTTGAGTACAAAAGAAATATGACTTATAAAGGTTAATTTTAGTATGTACGTTTTATATTATCCGTTATCGTTTTGATCCTAATTGTTAATAATTTTGCAACAGACGGAACAAATTATCTTCTAAAATATTATTATTTTAGATAATATTAACTCCATTGCTTACTTACTTGAGTTAAGTCTTTCTAACGTAGTAAGCAAATTGTGAGAATCCTGAAAAAAGGGATAAAAAGCTGTCTAGAAATTTTCTTTGTGTTTTGAATTTTTACAAGACTCTTTCGACAAAGTTAGTTTTTCTTTGAGAGGTATTTTGGATACACCCGTTTGTTCATTACCCCACTTCATTTCATTTAAGAAATGATGTTAGTTTATTACATTGGGTAGTTCGGTGTCACGACTCTCCTACCATTTGCTATTACCCTGATTCCACTAATTTCACCCTTAGTAGAATTATTATTCATTTTATGTATACCACTCGTAGAAAGGCTTCCGGGAAAATAAACCAGTGCACCATTAGGCTTGTGAAAGTACCCTCGAGACCTAAAATCATCGTAAAAATCTGGACATTTATCATTTTTTCAATGCTGTTCTGTCGTTCATAGTTGGCTTATAATGAGCTCTATCCTTCAAAGTCACGTTTCTGGTAAAGTTCGCCTAAAGTATTTTTGAAATACTCGTTAATTTAATGATAGTGCAGTGCATTTTACTTTATTACTACCAAACATGAAATACTCTCTGTACGTTGAACTATTTCACAAAAACGAGCCTTGTCGGGTTTCTAAATCCAATGGTACTTAGATTTTAGTGTAATTCTTGGCTTTGTTTTTACTATTATACAATTTTGGGTAAGTAAAAATTAATTTTCAAGTGTAGAATCGACAGTCTGACTCGTTTTTTTCTGATTAAAAATAAATGAGTTGTACATTGTTATATTTACTTTTTTTTAAATTCAAGATTGTTAAATAGGTATTAAAATATTATAAAAATCTTAATGCATTTCCAAGAGTGTACCTTTAAATAACTTGTTATTAATATATGAAATTTCGCATGAAAATGGCAAAAATCGAATATTTAACATATTTTCTATCGTTTATAATGCCTTTATGGCTATTTTTACACTATTCACTCGATTGGAAAGTTTTAAGTACAGGTTACTTCTCATAGTCACGCACAAGCATTTTCGTTAGATGGACGCCCTTGTGGCGTCGGCGTCGGTAAGCGTCGGTTACGGTGAGCGACCGACGACGTTCACCCCATTATTGACTATACTATTATGTACACATGCAATGTCTATAACATACTACTGACCTCGTTCAACCTATTGTTAACACACTGGGGACATTGCACTTAAATTTTGTTTTATTATTGCATCTGATAGGTACTTTATTACATTAAATATGTTTGGTAAAAAAAACTACACGGGATTGTCAATAACAAAATGCAATACATCTTACTATCTTAAATTTTAATTACAATGAATCAGTGAAAATGCAATCAATAACGTATAAGGTTAGTATTTATTATAATTATTTATGAAAAAAATGGAACCGACAATAGGGTTCTTCCCGATAACACAAATATTCTTAAAAACGTTATAAATATTTAAAGTATATTTTTACAGTTCCAACGATATAAAACACAATACTCAAAAATTTAGTTTTTATTAATAAAATTTATGTTTTAAAAACACGAAAATACGAATGATTTTTTAACGCTTGTTATTGGCTAATGACGTCATACCCGTCCACCGTGAAAGGCGTGAAATTCATTCCGTTGTAAGCGCCTATATTGCTGTGACGTCACACCGCATGCGCGCCAAATGAAGGATTTTTGCGAGCGGTTTGAAAAAGCGCTATTTCAAACCGCGCTAAAAAAATTCATATGACATCGTAAAAATTAAAAAAAAATTCCCTTGATATTGCAATTTTCAATCAATTTTTTGAAATAAAAAAAAAATCGGAAGATCCCAATTATTTTCACCAGAAAGCAATATGAAAATTTGTACGATGCATAACTGATATAGGTAGGTAATCTTTCTTAGTAAGCGTAAAGATTTTTAAATGCATTTTTCCCATTAAATATATTCATTAAATTCATGTTTAATCTATGATTCTTTCAGTCATATTACAACCAAGTGAATCCATTCTATATCTTTGTTATTTACCGCACCTAGTCAGCCAAAACATTCCACGATATTCCACGTGGCGTGCGTGTCTTGTTGCAATCAAAAGCTAAAAAGCTTACTACAATTACAATCCAGAGTTTTTCCGTTTATCTCTATTATAGTAGTCAGCTCGCACACAACGTACAAAATCCTAGATTAATTTATTTTAAAATTTCGTTGGATGAAATTAATAAATTTAACTATTCTGCTAATTTATAATTTGAAAGCTAAGCTTTAGTATTTATAATTATCCTAAAAAGTAAGGAGGTCATAACAAAAACTTGTAAAAACAATTTTCGCTAATCTGTCGTAACAAACTCGCTAATCAAATTTCGTCTACGTCTAAATCACGAGCCAAAATTCACGAAATATTTATGTAGAATAATTGTGTTTGAGTTCCTTAAGAGGGTTGAGTTCATTTGAAAAGTTTCTTCGTCAATCTTGAACCAGCGACATTAAATTAATCCATCTCCTTCAAGACGATGATCGAATTTTGAAAATATCCTTGTGCCTTGGACCAACAGATAAAAAAGTCTATTCGGTTTTTAAAGGTTTTTATATTTAGAATTGTTTTCTTCGAGACTTTTTGAATGAAATCTAAAAACATTAATTTCAATTTTAATAATTATCTTTTACTTATTTATTTATTTATTTGTTTATTTGGAAACTCAACAGCAATACATTAATTTAAAAAATACAATGTCAAGTATACATTACTAAAGCCAATAACAGAGTTCCAACAGGATAACTAAACAAAAGAGGTTGAAGAAAATTTACAAAACATAAACTATAAAAATAAAAAAAAAACAAAAAAAGTGACAAGAGGAAAAGGGTGTGTATGTGCGTATGAGGTTGTGTGTGTAAGTGTGATTGTAAGGTTGAGAGAATGGGAGTGAGTGTGTGAAATATACAAAAAAAAGTTATCATCGTTGATCAACATTAATTCTAGACAATTTTATTTTATTGACTATTCTCGTTTTAAATGTATATTTATTACAGTCAAAAATATCAATATCACTACAATGTGTATTATAATTGCGAGTTATTCGAGCCATAGGAGAGTTCATCGCATAATTAGTACGAAAAACAGGTACATGGAACAAAGAATGAGATGTGTGACGAGTACGATAGCCAGGTACATTTAGAGACAGTTCTGCAATCAGCGCCGGACTATCAAGACGTCCACTTAGTACGTCATGCAAAATACCCATATCTTAAATAAAATAATAATACTATGGGAGGTCGGTGTTGAGACCTAGAAACCAAAGACGTTCCCGTATAGGTGGATGGATGGTGATGTATAGGGACGGCGCGGTGTGCGGCGCAGGATCGGGAGAAGTGGAGGCGGCAGGAGGCTGAATAATTTCGTTTTGGAATGAAATATATATCTTAATTTTTTTAATGTAGTCTAGACATATATTAGTTATTATTTTCTACCATTTCTCATATTAAAGTTTTTCCTTTTCTATTTGAAGTGTTTTCTGCCGCTCGCGCTCGTCTGGGTTCTACTTTTACTCAGAAATCTCTTTGAAAATCGACTCTATAGTTTGATCCTAGAATTCAATTGGTATTTTCTTTTTACAACATAACGCGTCGCTCGCGAACAAAATTGTGTGGAAATAGGTCACCTTATTACAAATTTCGGCAGTATAAAGTTCGTTCACGATTACCGCAAAGTATGGAAAAGTTCGTTCATTTATTAGATTGTAGGTATCTGTTTCTTGTTATGTTTCAAAACTAAATCATGATTGAAAAATTGTAAAGACAAAAAGACACATTACAATATATGCATAAAGAATCCAAACTTAAGTGATCTAGTGGTAGATTCGGGGACTCCGGATTGGCATCTCTAGATTCGAATCCCACTCCAGCACAATCTGTTTCCTGCTTTCTGGCATGGTTATTTCAGACTATGTATTTGAAAGCAACCCAAAATTGAAATAATTGAGTATATCAGAAGAGCTCAAATTAATCTAAGGAATTTTAAAAATTTTCATCTGAAGTGTGTCGAATCTTTCAAACCTTTCTTACCTTTAAGTACGGGAATGTTGGATCCAAAAATATTATATTTGGGAAAATATTATTACACTTTTTTTTTCTGGTTATTTCTGAGATATGTCTTACTGTCAGTCAAAGTCATAAACAAATCGTAAAAAGTATTACCGTAATACTTATTTCGAAGAAAATTCATTAAGAAATATGTCGTCTTATAACTTAGTTCTAAATAAAACGCTGCCTTCAGTTCTTTATATATTTAACAAAGCTTACCTATGTTTATTTTCTTCAACGTGGTATGTAATAAAAGCCCTATGGGCGTGGATGATGATAAATAATAAAAAAATGAAAAAACTCTTATTCACTGAGTTCCATCAAAACATATTTTTAATAACACCATGACAGTTGAAATACCTTAAAAATTTATCTTTTAAAATAAAAATATTACTTTTTATTTATTTTATATTAATATTACCTAGATTTTTATAACAGTGAAAATATATGCAAGTAAGGAACAAGGAAGTTAAATTATGTCAATAATAAGTACTTATGTCCTTTATGATATATTTATTCTCATTGTATTTTTCACAGTTAAATAATTCTGGAATTTATTTAAGTTTTGAGGCATGTCATCAACTAGATAAATTTCAAGTTAAATAAAACAGAAAATTTTGATAATTCCGTGAAAAATCTTCCATTTTTGTATGGAGGTAAAATCCAAGCGTAAAAGTTTAAAGCTTTTTCATGAAAATAAAACGAGTATTTTGTATGTTATTGTTCTACCCCTGAGAATTATAAAATGGTAGAATTTCACGTATTAAATGATATATGTGTTTAAATAAATTTTCTTTACAACGTCACTGAAATAAGATCTTTTTTGTATTTTGCATATTTTGCCGAGCAAGGAATATTTCAAAGTATTCTCATTTGCCCCTCGTTATCACAACAAACCCTTTGTACATAAAACTTATTTTAGAAAGTACGAGGACATTAAACAGTTCAAAAGATTCCACAAAATTCAATTTATTACGTAACTCTGAAAGTGAAAAAAAAAACTGTTATTTTATTTTAATTTTGGTATTTTATTTTAAAATCTTTTTAAGTAAATGCAATACGGAAACATTTTTTGTATCCGTTCATCATGTCGTTTGTTAAATCAATTGGTTTTCATTACATCCACTAACATCCTAATTGATTTTGTCGACATACAAACTAAAAATTTTCTCTCGTACAAACCTTAATCAGGGTAACAGAAGTTTCAGCTGGTAAGGTTTCAAGTAAGTTCTAGTAATGCATCCCCAGACACGTGCCGTGCATTGGCAATACGTTCATAATTTAGATCCGCTCTGCAAACCTCCTCTTCCCGTATGTCTTCCTGATACTGTTACAGTATGCGGGAAAATACTTTTACAAGCTAATTCAAACGTTGACTAAAAATCATCATGGGGATGAGATACAGACATTAAATTTTGAAATAATTCATTCTCATGGTATGAACATATTTTACGTAAATATTTTCAGGTCAGCAGTCAGGATACAAATCATGTACTTTGCAACAGAAAAAAGCCTAAGTTACTTACCAACACGTTAAAATGCATATAAAATAATAAAATGTTGATCTGGCTCGTAATGTTATTAAAAATACAAAAAAAAAACACAATTAAGATATTTTAGCTGGCATAGCTATTAACATAGCTAAATGAGTACCCAGGAAAGTTTGTTTTTAACATTTTATAGCAGTAACAGTAAGCTATTTAAATTCAAAGCCCTAAATATGTATTTTTGTAACACTATCTATTTAAATGTTGATAATTTGAAAATAGAGTTTCCTTATTTTTGTTGCTAAGCTCGCTAGCCGCAGTTTGTAAATGAAAATATCAAATCTGAATTGAACCGTACCACAAGATCGATAGGTAGTAATTAATTTTGTTAATTACTTTCAAAGATGTAGGCGAAAGGGTGGAAAACTCTGATTTAGTACATCGTAACCTTTTGCTAATGATTGATGATCGAATTTCGCACCAAAAATACCCCTCGATCCGTAACTGATATTTATTATTGGAATATTATTTTTCACTGATTAACTAACCATCACGGTAGGCAGAGAGGATAGAACGCCACAATTTTCAAAACGCCGATTATTTTATGCCAATGAAAAGTATTTTATAATTTTTTATTCGATAAAAAAAACTACCAATTATATTTAACCACGTTAACATTGATGCAAACGATAAATTAAACTTTTAAAAAAAAAATTATGTCGGTATTAATGACATTCGGGATTGATTCTGGTGAAATTGATAATTTTAATCATATTTAATAATATTTTCATGTAGAGCGAATGGATGATGAAAGAACGGCTAAAAAAATATATGATGCGACTGTGCCTGGATGTAGAAATCGAAAAAGGCCGAGAAAGACATGGCATGATCAAGTAAAACAAGTGCTTGAAAGTGGGCATGTAAGAAGTCGGAATAATCGACGTGGGTGGATGAAAAGATGCATGAATGTGGAGGAAGCAAGAGAAGTGTGCCAGGTCAGAGTGGTGTGGCGTTCTATCCTCTCTTTCTACCCTTTTGGGGAAATGGCGCGATGGTTAGTTAGTTAGTTAGTTTTTATTAATAAAAATGATAACACGGTTTCAAGCTCGCTAAAGAAAAGTGAAAAACACTTTTTTGTCACCACTTATATTTTCTTGAACAACATTTCGTCCACTGATGAAATCCGTCAGAACTACGGGCTTAAGACCTGCCTTGGGCTTGGGGGGCAGTTTGTGGAATCCATATTCACCACATAGGGAGTGGATGTGAAATGATGATGGTATTTCGTAAATAACTATACATCCGAATTTTCCTTGTAAACCAGGCAAATTCTGTATTTGCCCAAGTTTGAGCTATTTCTGGTTTCTTACAGCATGTCTCAGACAGTCGGGTAAGGCGTGAGGATAGAACTGCCTTTCCGGTCATATGAAATATTATATTCGAGTGTCTATTTGATAAACGACTCTGAATAAAGGGGTTTGTCCCTTATCAAACTAAATCCCTTCACACGCACGTGAATAGAATCCTCCAAGTTAAGTAACGTAACCTATTATTATATAAATCTTGTCATCTATATTCCTAACATTGACATGATCTATTGTTTCATTTATAGCCTGTTGGCTAGCCTAGATCTTATTACGCATTGACACCTAAATAATACATCCTATTAATATTTGAGTCTGTAGACGGCTTTAAAAATTTAAATTATTAAGAAATTTATTAATTTAACACCATTACTGTAGATTACTTTTTTTAAATTATTTTTAATAATTATATTTATTTAGTACTGTATAATTTTTACAAACACTAATATTATTACAAAACACTTAATTTTTTTTCCTAACTATTCTTATCCTACCATTATACATTTTTCAATTTAGCTATAATATAATACCTACACTAATATTTTTCACACATATATTTTTTACATTTAACCCTAAATAACCTTACATTTTGTTCATTTCTTATTTTATCTGGAATCTCCTCATATATTTTAATGTCCTTATACATTAGACAGTTCTGTGACATAGTTTTTCTTTTCTTTTCTAATCTTATATTTTTTTAACCTCTTGTTGGATATTTATGAAAAAAGTCATTGTTTTTAAATTTGTTTTGCAAATATCTTGGAATTATCCCTTTAACAATTTTGTTGATTTCATTAGCAACATTATATTTATTCTTTGGTCTACTGACATAATATTTAAAAGTTTAATTTTTTTTTTTTAATGTTTGTTCTTCTACTGCACTTCAATATGATTCGCATGGCTTTGTTTCGCAAAATTTGTTTGATTAAACAGTAAATAATACAGACACGGACGATATCGTGAAATAAAAAAAGCATTTCTTACGTCATCCATAAGAATCTGATATTTTAAAATAAAGATCGTCCGGGGTCCTATCCTCAATTTTGATCTAATTTCACCTCTTGCCTCGTTTCCTTATTTTTATTTCTATGGTAAGAAAACGACATTGAATTGGCGGGTCGTTAATTTTTATAGCCATCATACCCTCTTCATACACCTTTAATAAGTGCCTTTTATATTTATATTTGGATATTGGGTGTACTTTGCTATAATAAAAATAGGATGATTTTCAATTCCGATAACGGATATTAAGTGGGTAAGTAGGTACGCCGAGAACCTGATGCCTTGAAAAATAGGAAAGCATAGTTAAGGCTCTCGGGGGGCATACGTAGTACAGCCGAAACGCCTTCGCCGGATAATAGTAGATACCAAGGGTGGGCTCCTTTCGTTCCCTTACCTCTGTGTTCTTTACCATGTCAAACCACCGCACCGCCTTCGTGAATCGATTACTTTTCAACATGATACTATAAAGGATAATTTGAGTATCCTCGTTATACATATTTTAAATTGTAATATTATTAAGGATCATAAAATATGATAATTTCATTCTTGTGCATTTAAACACTAGAATATGTCGTTGGTGTATATAAATACAAACGCTTTAAACTTAAAGAAAAAAACTTGAACTGAATATGAAAGCGATTGAATGAAAGATTAAAAATTTGAAAATCTATCCCGTAAGGGCCGAAGGCTAGAATACACAATGTTTATTTATTTTACCACGTTAAAACAGGCCAGAAGGCCCTGGAAGGGAAACAACATTTAAAAACCCACGTTTTGAGAAAAATCACATTCGATTTTTGTGTTCTTACTGATAATCGAACCCGGAACCTCCGTATCGTTAGTCCAGCGTTGTTGCTCTACTTAGCCAAAAAAATATCGAGATGAAAAGGTTTTTATCGATTTTCAGGCGTTATCTGTGTCGTTTTATGAACAATGGATATTTAAAGTGTCCATTCATCAAATTGCGATTTATTTGTACATCGATTCGGTAAATTATTGTCATAATATATAACACAAACAATGCTCCATTGTCCGTAGTTGGTATTGTACAATGGCTAATGTGCTTTAATACCTTTTGTTTTTAATTTTCATTAAATTTTTGCATCGCTTGTCCCAATCTGTTTACCTTATTTCTTTATTATTCAGATAAAAATGAATTAAAATACACAGGTTCGTCAGTATTTAAAGTTTTGATTTTTTGTTGTATTCGGTAGTAAAATAACTATCACACTACTTATTACCTACATCCTCAATAACGCATACATCACAATAGTACCTCCTTTACTGTACGGATAAACTGATTTAAAAATCATGCAAGTTTTTTTTTAAATTTAATTCATGGCATTTGAATACATTTGAGTATTTATGATTTATGACCCTACTGCAATATTGAAACGAAAATATTATTTTTCTAGAGGGCGCGATGCCAAAATATGCATATTCCACTGTTTTTATTTCACAAAATACGGAGAGTAGCGTTCAGCAATGTTTTCATCAAAAAAGTATTTTGTAAAAATGAAAAGACAAAATAAAACATGGCGCTGTTTTGTGTATTCTGTTAGTACACTATACTGTTTTAATAAAGCGTAGCGTAATGGCTAAGACGATATGGAAGTTCCGGATTCGTTTCCCGGAGAACGCAAAAATCAAAACTGGTTTCCAAACCTCCGCTCTGTGGTGGAAAACCAAAGTTTTAACCACTAAATCACGGGCTCCGATCATTGATAGACTGAAAAATATTAACTTGGAAAATAATAGCTACCCTTGTATTTTTGCTATATACAATTATACAGCTTACAAAAAACAATTTAATTAAAACATACTAATAAAGCTTTCGCTTTTATTAATTTCAATTGGTTCCTCAGAGCAATATGAAATCACTGCGTCTAATTTACGGGAGATTATAATCAATCGATTCATCAAGCTCTGAGTTACGACCAAGGGTGGATATACGGTGTGAGTAGTGAATAGTCAACATGTATGGAATGTTATGACTGAACATGTAGAGAATATTATGAATTAATACGTACAGAATATGACCTAATATGTATGCACTGAGAGAAAACATCTTTTTCTGTGTCGACAACAAAACAAATATTTTTTTTAAAAAACATCGAGAATAACCAACAATGTATTTGAGTACAACCCGTTACAAAGGGGTTGCGGTGCTTAAGAATTAAATTTTCGAATATCGATTTTTTGTTTATTAACTACTATTACAACGCTTCCCTTATCCGCACCCAATGGTACATAGGGCATTGCTTTGGTACACAGTTGCAGTGAACTTTGATCATTTGTTGCATGAGCAAGATGATCAGTCTTACGCTTCAGCCCTAATCCAAGATATCACACATTTATCACACGTTTTTTACCAAAATGACCTCAATAACTTTGAAACCAATAATGATATTCAGACAACAAAATTTAGAGAGAATAATACTGAATTAATATAATTCATAATACATTAAAACATTTCTGTGATTTTATTCGTATGTGTGAATTATAGGTCAGCCAAAATACAGTTTTTGAAAAAAAACTTAAGATTCATATGCAAAGTAAGCAAAACACGTAGGTTAAGGTTAACAAACTGCGTTTTTTATTATAAAAATAATAATCAGTATTTAAAATGTCGAATTCATGAGTGATATTTACAGACTAAATAAAAGTGTTTCTTAAATATCTATATTATATTTTCAAAACTACTTTTACACACTATTAATCTTACTTTTTATAATTCTGTTTTAAAAGTGCTTTAGCCTCGTCTTACATATCCATTACTTTGCATAATATAGACATACTTTTTCTAAAAATACATGAATTTGCAATCTTTTAAATAAGGTTTTCAAAGTTAAACTACAAAATATGAGCCATACATTTTTGGGGGTGTAGTTCCTTTTACTAGAAAAATATTTATTTTAAAAAAATGGCGCAATTAGGCGCAAGATTTTTTTTCTGTTTCTCAAGTTAAACTAAATGCTCGCAATAAAAATCATAATATCCAATCTTCGGCAAAATTCGCTAGTAACTAAAAGCTTAGGGAAAAGTTTTTTTAAAAATACTTTTAGTTATGTGTTTTAAAATTTATAATAAAAAATTCGTAATCAGTATTAAAAAAAATATATATGTTTTTATATAGAAAAGACTAGTGTTTATACTAAACAGGACCAGAATAAAAAAATAATTCTTATAAAAATGCATTATAAGAGGGTTACAAATTTCACTTTAAATTACTTAATAAACTAATATTTGAAAACATATATGATTTTTTTTTATTTACATTAAAATTAGAAGACAAAATAATTTTGTTCTTATTTTGTTTTTAGCATTATGGTTTTTAGTTATTGATAGACTAATTATTGTTTATCATTATCTCACAATTATAAAAATTCTAACAGTGCAAGATAATGTTAAAGGTGCCACACATTTAGACTTACCGTGGTTAAAAATAATTACGAATTAAAATGAATCATAAGAATGATTTTTAGTATACAAAACTTGAAAAAAATTATTGTACTTATTGAAAATAAGTTAGGTTTAAGAAAAAAAAACCATAAAAAAAAATTATTATTCAATTATTCCAAAATTTAAAAAATGTTATTGGATCCATACATTTTTGGGGGTGTAGTTCCTTTTACTAGAAAAATATTTATTAAAAAAAATGGCGCAAGTAGGCGCAAGATTTTTTTTCTGTTTCTCAAATTAAACTAAATGTTTGTAAATAAAAATTATAATATCCAACCTTCGGCAAAATTCGCTAGTAACTAAAAGCTTAGGGAAAGTTAATTTTTTAAAAATATATTGTTAGTTACGTGTTTTAAAATTTATAATAAAAAACTCGTAATCAGTATTAAAAAAATAATTCTGTTTTTATATAGAAAAGACTAGTGTTTATACTAAACAGGACCAGAATAAAAAATATTTTTAATAAAAATGCATTTTAAGGGGGTTCCAAATTTCACTTTAAATTACTTAATAAACTGATATTTGAAAACATTCAACTTTGAAGTGTCATAATTAATTAACCGAGCAATATACAAAATTGATAATTTTTTAATAAAAAATATAGTGTTTTAATATTATAAATCAATAATTATTTTGATTCTACCATCCTTGTTTAGTTGTCAGTACCGAGTTGTTTTCTCTCAGTGTGGAATAAGAGCGAGTTCGTACTAAACATGTATGGAATATGAGTTATTGTAAGTTGTGCTTTATTGTTATGCGACAGTCACTTACGCCATGTGCGTTCCAAATAAGAAATTAATAGCTAGACTATCAATCATCCTATAAATTAATATATGTATGTATTTCTCTTTCTACTATCATTCTTTAACGGCCCTGCAATCGTTATTACAATTCTGAATTATAAATATTTTTACTCGATGCAGTATCGGATTAAGGGTTATGAAAACTCACTTAGAAAGTGTTTTATTTTATTTCTTCCGTTTTTATAAGCCAATTTTCTCTCGGTCTATTTCGCAATATCAACTTATTAATATTTATGTCATCTAATAGTAAAAAGGGGATACACTAGATGCAGTATATCTTAATAATTTATTATAAGATGATATAATCAGACTTACACTTTTAAGTGGTTGTTTATAATATCACGTTTTAAAATATCAAGTTTATGACTAAAAAGTTTTTTTTAATTTACGGACCATCCTTATCAAAAAACATAGGTTAAATCATTACCGTTAGTTTTTAAATGAATTTTATTTAAAGAATCCATTAGACTCAGTTTTCAGAGTTTTGCAGCAAAAAGAACATTAAACTGCGTTTCAGGACGTTTGAAATACCGAGACGAGTCCTCATGACAGGAACAAAGAGCACCTGTCCAAATAAGCGACTAGCGTGGGTATTTTCAGTCCTTGGTCCTTATGATTTATCTTTAGGAGAATTCCTACCTCGAGTAAAAGTATTTTTAATGCATTTTTCAGAAAAAAAGTGTAACAATATCAACGTTTTGAAAATGAAAGTAGAAACTTTAAAGTTAACTTTTTTTAAAGTTTTTAAATATTTTTCAGTACTCGGGTATTTTTCAAATCTGTACTACAAAATCAAATCTACAAATATAAGTAACCGAGGCATTATCGTGAATCAAAAATATAATTATAAGAATTGGATAACTTATTAAGCGCCATTTTTATGAAAAATCCCATCAAGGGCGCTGTACATTGACATAACGTAATTAATTCCAATAAATTAGCGAATGCAAAATTTAACGAGAATTTCAACTTATGTTACTTATACTGGAATCCAATTTGTCTTGCAGCTACAAAGCGCATGGACTGCTGAAATTTCAGCTCTTTACCTACCGTATTTAATTAAACATAACTGAAAATAATAACTAGGAGATTTTATAACTGGGAAAATATTTATCGTAGTTTGTGCCGAAGGTTACTTAGAATATTTTTTCTATCGTTATTTTCTTAATGTGGTATTTAGCAAATAATTTACCTTAAATTGCATATTCATTACAATATAAACTAAAATTGGCAATACAAAAGCGAGTTTAATTCTGTTTCGCTGCACTTTATGGCGAATGCATCGTGTGCCGTACATCTATTTATCTGAAGGATTGAAAAATAACCCCATTCATGCCAACACGGCGTTAACATTTATGCGCCCAGCAGGGCCGAATGTATTTTTAGGGCCGGGTATAAAACAAGCCAACGACAGCGTTATTTGAAGCGCTGTTAAAATTTAACGTGTTTCAGGAATAGCACGCTGTAATTACTTACACAAACAAAGTCTGGTGCAAGTGCACTCAGTGAAAGTACGTAGAGTGTTGGCACTGTACATATATATACATATACACTGACAGGGCACAATGTACCTGGGACTTGGTGCTAACACATGTTCACTTACACTAGATAAATACTGGCATATTCAGTGAAGGCCCCTTTTTATTTTTTTCAGCAATTAATCAAATGTGTCGTTGATTCGCGTTTGATTAATATTTAAAAAAAACTTTTGGTTATAATTTTACGTGATAACGTCATAAGAAAACATTGATGAAAAATAGCATACTTTTATGAATTGAATTGAATTATTATTACTGAATTATCATTATTTTGCATAATACAAAGCAGGAGATAATTGAAAATTACAATTTTTCCATAAATTTACATTTTTTGCACTCGTCAATTTCACTTTCATTTTGTAGCTTGTGTGCTGCTGCTGTCTCCCTTCTACTCGGACGCATCGGCCGATGGAGTGGAAGAGAGATAGATGCGTCACAAACCGAACGCTTAGGCCGATCGTGCCTCTCTCTATCGCTTGTTCCGCGCTCTCGCTTGCACACTCGGCTCAGGCGGAATGAGTCATACTTTTTCGTGTGTGCAGCCGGCGTTCATCGATTTATAAGACGGTCTCACGTCAAAAAATGTACTTTATTTACTTACTTATATTTATTTAGAGAGCCAGGAATTCAATTCTTCTTTGGCTCTCTGCTTCGTGGATTATGAGAAAGCTTTTGATAGCCCGCACAGACCAACACTCTGGAAAATACTGGAAGCATATGGGGTGCCTTCGAAACTGATCGGACTAATCAAAGCCCTTCACACTGATAGCGAATGCCGAGTGAGAATTGACGATGTTGTCTCAGATTGGTTTGAGGTCACCACCGGAGTGCGACAGGGTTGCGTCCTTGCCCCATTTCTGTTTATAATCCTCATGGATTTTATCCTGAGGATGTCAATTCCGCCAGACCGAGGAATATTCATCTCCCCCTCCCAAAAGCTCTGCGACCTGGAGTACGCTGATGACGCCGTCCTTATTGACGAATCAGTCGGGGGCCTTCAAATAATTGTTGATAGGCTTAATTGGCACTCCACGTGCATGGGTTTAAAAATCAACATTGGTAAAACCCATGTCATGTGTAACAGCTCGTGTCAAGATGCCCAGATGCCCCTGGCTTTGTCGGGACAAGTCATCGAAAGGGTCGAGAGCTTCAAATACTTGGGAGCGTACATGACAGAAAACGGCAGAGTTCAGAAAGAACTGGGAGTGCGGCTTGGAGTAGCGGGCGCCGCATTCAACAGTATGAAGGCTGTCTGGAGATCGGATATTTACTCGGTTAAAACAAAATGCCGCCTTTATAACTCCTGCATCACACCTGTTCTTCTCTATGGCTGCGAATCGTGGCACCTAACTAGGGCCCAAGACAGCAGAATACTAAGTTTTGAGAATAGGTGTCTTAGAAGAATTTTAGGTGTGCGGTGGTTTGACTTTGTAAGGAACACAGAGGTGAGGCAACGGACACAGCAACCCTTGGTATCTACTGTCATCCGGCGAAGGCGTTTCGGCTGGCTGGGCCATATACTGCGTATGCCTCCCGAGAGCCTTAACCATGCTTGCCTATTTTACAAGGCATCAGGTTCTCGGCGTCCCGGTCGTCCACTGTTGACAATTCGTCGCTGGCGGCCGACCGCTTGGCCTGGAGGCAGTTTGTGGATTCCATATGCTCCACATAGGGAGCGGATATGGTATAATGAAACTAATGAAATTTATTTTAACGATATATATTACAAAATAGTTTAAATTATAAATTTGTCCTCACTGGGGTAAGTATCTTTTGAGGATAGTTCCATTTATTGGTGATATTATATTTTTCAATGAGTATATTTGAATACTCTTTTTATGTAGAAGGAAGTAAACAATAACGCTTCGGGTAGATTAAAAAAATCTATTGATTCGATAACGCATTGAATAACGCTTCGGGTAGATTAAAAAAATCTATTGACTTCTTGTTTATATCTTAACCCGCATTTTTTTCCAAAATCCATTTGAACATTAAAAAAAGGCTTGGCTGGAGATAATATGGAAATTAAGAAAAAGATAAGCATTAAATCAAATCAGAAAAGTGTGTTTAATTATTAATAGATAAATTAATAATATAAAGTTCCAAAATCTTAGCAATGTTCAATTTTAAAAGTGGCTGACTTATGTACGATTGGAATTTTGTTGATTTTTTTTTTTTTTTTTTACATAGATATTTAGTTAATGACGTAATAAAAATAATATATAATCACTGTTAATATTAGATGCGGCTAAATGCGGGTGGTCTCACTAGTTCATATATTTTCCTGTTTTAATTAGTAGCATAACTTCCTATAATATTTACGATTGAATCAAATCAACACAATAAATATATTTGTAAATTAATGGTTACACACTTAATAACCTTTGTTTAAATCAAAACGAGTAGAATGATTAATTATTTCAATAACAATAATTATACAATAAATGCAAAATGGAATCCAATCCAAATTAAATAAACAGTTTTACTTCATTAAAACTAATAACTACCATAGGTATAATAACATTTAATTACAAAGCTAAATGTTAATTCTAGAGCTAATGTATCATTTTATTACAAACTTAATAACATTATTTTCCAATATAAATTTAATTACGAGTATTTCATCAAATATGTTTGTACAGAACACAAAAGGCGATAATTTAGTAGGTATTTTAAAATTAAAGCATAATCAATATGCATAACTGGGCATTCCAGTTTTCGTTCAGGCATTCGTACCCTTAGGTAAATTAATAACATGTTTCTATGTGCATCGACAAAAATCTAACAATTTATAAATTTTGAAATACATGAAAAAATACACGACAGTTGATAAACCTGTAATTGGAGCTTTTTTCAAGCAACAAGATGTATACTTATATGTAATTGTTCACTGTTGGTTTTCCAAATAAAATTAAAAAAACATTTTATCTATTAAAAAAAACACACAATAACGTGATTTGTCACGAAGACACGACGGTGAGAAATTTTTTTAATTTGAGAGTAGAATTCAAAAAAATTGTTTTGTTAATTAAACATTTGGTTTATTTTAGCTTAGCACAATTAAAAAATACAGTCCTATCATTGAATTTTATGGGTATTTCTGTAGCACACTTTACACAAGACAGAAAACTGTACAGTCAAAAGACACACTAAATATGTGTATTTGTTTAAGCGCTATCTTAAGTTATTATCGTATGTTTTACCCTCAGGAAATTGTTCATATAGCTTATAATGTAAATATATTATTGCGAATGTGTGGTAAGACTATGTATGATAGCACAAATGTCGAAATTAGAGCAGAGTGCAAGCCTCAGATAAGCATTATCGACAAAATTAAGAAAGGGCTTTTACGATGGTTTGGTCATGTGGAGCAAATGAGTGATGAAAGAAGCCGAGGAAGGCCGAAAAAGACATGGCATGACCAAGTACGACAAGTACGACAAGACTTGAAAGTAGACATGTGAAAAGTCAGAATAATCGGCGTATGTGCATGAGAAGATGTATGAATGTAGAGGAAGCAAAGGAAGTATGTCAGGACAGTGTGTATGGCGTTCTATCCCCTACGGGGAAATGGCGTGATGGTTAGTTAGTTAGTTATTATTTGTTTTTTCCAGTTTTAAAAGCATTCAATATACGAATATCTCCTTGACGTTTACATAAAAAACATTAACTGTCAGGTCAGCCAAACGTAACGCCGACCATTCAATATCCCAAACAGTTTTCGCTTTATATGGGACAGTTTGCAAACTGCACAAGAAACTGTACAGCTTTTGGTCCCGTATAAAATGCGCTTTAGTCTTTACATTTACATACGTAGTATTTTTCTTAGGTAATTTTAAATGGCTAACTAAATAGCCCATTACCTCTAAAGGACACCGTATTTTTTTTTTATTTTGGCCTTAACTTTTATTAATACGTTTTTAAAAGTTTTTATAACGTTTCGTAGAGCGTACTTTTGTGAGCATTGAGCCAGCCCCACACTTAGTGGTCCTACGTTCTGCGCTATATGGAAATCTCGCCCTTGCTTGGTTGGAAGAAAATACAATAAGACCATGTCAGTTATGGTGAAGATTTGAGTTAGGTTTGCCAAAAAGGTTATGCTGAATACGTGCGTGTACTAAGGGAATAAATTGACTAGGTAGGTATGTCCAAAAACGTATTTTTGTCAGTATTATGCACGGAGAAAAGTGATATGAAATAAATTACGGTGACGCCAAGTGCTTTGTCATTTGACTTTAAGTTCAAGACTCTTTCTGATATTCTTGTCAAACTTTCCAGGAGTTAATAAATAATGTAAATGTGTCAATATTTCATAAGAGTTTTTAGAGAGAAAAATCGAAGTATTTTATGAGAATACGTAGCTCATTTTCGGAAAAAAATTCTTCAAAGAATTGCGAAATGAATATTTAAGTCGCTAAAGTATTGATTTCATCCTTAAAATATATGTCATCCATCCAATTTCTTAACACTTAAAATTTTAAACAAACCAAGTTGTTTTGTGTGACATAATCTCTATGTATTTTCAACCCTACGTCCCTAGCGTCCTGGGTGATTATCCGACTTTATCGCCCATGAAGAGATAGCTTCGCTGGCTCACGATTTGAGGCCGCTCAATAAATTTCGTCAGACGAATTTCGCAGACTTGCCTCAGATTTCCAACCTTGTGTATTGCTTGTAATAAAATCTCCGACTGACCCCTATTATTAAACCTTGTTTTATTATGAAATGACAACTTCTAGTATTTTTCGCGGTCAAAGGTAAAATGAGCGCCTTTTAATAATAGCGTTAGCGCAGCGCCACTTCACATTTATTGGACCTAAGATATATAACCAAATGGACACACAAACCAAATTATTAACCGACTACTCCAAGTACAGGGTCGGTGTCGTTAGTTGGATAAGTCTAATGGGTCGTGTATACATTGAAAATGCCTGCAAAAATATAGCTATGTAATTATTAAAAAATTTGGTATGCTGTAAATTTCAAAATTTGTGAAATCAAACTTATGTACTCGTATAATACTACAATGCCCTGAATCGACACGGACTATCTAGTGAGTTGGGGCCAGATCATTGGCATGGGTCTCTACCTACTGATTGAGTCGCCATCCCATTATTGTGATTATTAAATGTGTGAAATGTAATAAATAAAATAAATATCACCTTAAATAAACTAATAATAACACCTAATAGGGAATAGGACACTGCATTGGTACACCACGTGTAGTGTAACTTCAGAAGGGGGTTTTTCTTTCGAACAAGTATTCACTAGAAGGGGCGTTTCCATACAAATTTTCTAAAAATATACGCTTCCTAGGGTTAATTCCATAACACCACCTATTATTAAATTCCACCGTCTAAAGACTCTAGCACTTAAGTCAATTTACGAAACGTGTGACGTTGATGTCTAGTGATGACGTACATGCCTATTGATGACGTAGCGAGTGACGTAGTGGGACACCTAGACACGGTAGTATTTTTCAAATGTGTAATGTCACTTCTCTGAAATTCTTTTTAGAAGTGTTTTCTCCCTATAAATTAATTGTAAAGCTAAGACAGCTCAATGTTATATTAAATGCCGAACTAGTTTCATTGTCAAGATATTGCGCGATATAAAAATATTTCCCTTAGTCGTATTAAAATCGTAAAATGTTCGCTGTTCAGAAGCAATATATTTGCAATACTGAATCGTACTTGCAATAATGTCTGTCGTGAAAATGTTATTCATTTCTGTATTTCTTTTTCAGGCCAACACTTCTCGCAATCTAGTAAAGAAGATTCTCCAGGTAAGTTTCCTCTTTGATGTAAAAATTGTACTTTTTATAGTAATTTTCTTATTCGCAGTATGCAATTTATTAAAGACAAATGTTGCACTGTTCTCAATTTTTCTTTTAAATAACAAAATTTTGCAAGACAAAGCTATGCGCATCGTATTGAAGTGCAGTCGAAGAACCAAAATAAAATTATTAAAATTAAACTTTTGGATATTATGTCGATAGACCGAAGAATTCAATATAATGTTGCTAATGAAATTTACAAAATTGTTGAGGGGATAATTCCAAAATATTTGCAATACGTATTAAAAAACAATGTTTTTAAAAATATAAATATGCAATAAGAGGTTAAAAAGATATAAGATTAGGAAATTTAAAAAAACTATGTCACAGAATTGTCTGATATATATGAACAAAATGTAAATTTATTTTGGATTAAATTTTAAAAATATGCGTGTGAAAAATATAATAGTTATTAGTTATGGTGAATTAGAGTTTACTAGTGGTGATATAATATATAAAAATACGGACATTTTTAAAAATGGTTATTAACAATAACCTCTACAAATATAGTTATAATATAAGAAGTAATACATTAAAGTTTACGAGTGTATAATATAGCTATGTCTCAATTGTATAATGTTAGGATAAGAATAGGTATTGTATTGTAAATAATTAGTCTGTGTCAATTTATTTAGAACTTAATAAGTACAATAATAACATTTCAAAATATATATAAATTTGTCGTAAGCTAAAGCGAATAAAACAGCAAATTCATTTTATTTTACCTTTCTTTCTTTCTTTCAATCGAGTCAGTACTAATTAAACAATTTTAAATCTAAGGAACTGCAAATAATTATCGCCTTACTAACGACAATGTTTGCAGAAAACAGTCTGAGTCAACTTAATTAAAAATGTAATGTAATGAAGTTTAATTTACTTAAGTTGATTAATTTCCTGTTTGAATGCTGCGCAAGATTGCAATAATTCTTCTCATTTCTTCTATTCCCCATTGTTCTATTTTCATATCTTCCATTGTTATTCCACTGCGATTGCTTTATTATTGATTCTTCTCTTTCATCTGCTCTCCTAGCCTAAGTTCACGTTCCACTGGTATTTTATTTTACCGACTGTACGCATATGATCACGGCTAACAATACGTGTTCTGGCAACCATCTGTGGCCATACAAAACAGGTTATATAAGGATCACAGCTTTATAACAAGCTTTCATTTCAGGATATACGCCACGTCGTGCTTTTGCGTCGTTTCATGACAAAAATCTAGATTAATATAAATAACATGTTTGTAATTTGTACGATTGTATTTTTTAATTTGTTATTCTGTGGCTGAGTTCTTCAAAACGGAACGAGGTTCTCTGTTGAGATATCAAAAAGAGGTATTTATACATAATAAATGATAATATACCAAAGGTAAACATCGAAATTTTTTGCTCATCAATAAATTACCGATGTTTATATTATTTGGCTGGATGTGTTTTTGTTACATTATGTGAATGTTTGGATTGGGAAAACGGATGGTTTATTCCTAAATTAAACGTCAACATACCGGTAAATATAAATTTTTATATTAAGCACACATTTTGGACTTTTTAAGTTCACGTGATTCAACCTGAAACTAGATATTAATAAATAATAAATTTAATTCCAGTAAAATTTTACTCAGTTTTCGTAGGTCGATATCCGATAGGTTGTTATTGAATGGCGTTAACGTGACAAAATAAACATGACGTGTAAAGGGAAGATTTCTCAAAAAAGTTTGAAAAAAGTTATGCTACAGTTTAATTGAATTATTCGCATCGGAGGCATATTACCAAATATATCCTACGTTATGTTGGAGTGTGGAAGACTAGGGTTTAGAAAGGTAACATCTGCTGTAGGAAGAAAAATACAAACTGGGCACCACGCATTTTATACGTCAATAATTGTAATCGGTTGTTTCAGGTAAAGGAAGTGTACTAACATTTTAGTAAACATTTTGGACCGAAAGTGTGAAGTTTTAACGTCTCACATCGTCAAACATCGATCTTGAGATGTGTGTAACTTAATATAATACTCATTTTTGACATAACTTGCTTTTTAAGGCTTTCATATTTATCTTTCTTTTGCACCCAGTTGTATGTATGCCGTCGCAAATATATGTCGCAAAAAAAATACCATTTACATAATTATGCTGAACCAGTTAGGAAAAAAGATAAGTATGCAGTTCTTTAATAATTTAATATCTTCATGATTGTCATAAACATGTCTAATGATTTTTTTAAATATTCTTTTGTGATTCACGCAAATGTGTTGCCTCGCTTTTAACTCTATTTCTATGTACATTGTGATCTAAATACCAACCCCTACCCCTAACCACAAGGGTTAAATTTACTGCAACGGGTAAAGGCTCTCCATGGCTCATTATTTTACTTTGAAACCTAAGAACTTTGACCGTATTTTATCATTTGGTTCACCAAACTCTGTATCATGTTTTGTGATTATTAAAATCATAAAACTGCTATTGGAGACTGGAGGCTTTAATTATTTATCTGTTCTGTAACTTGATATTTTAAAATTGTAACGTAAGCGCTTTTATAACTAATTGAATCGCCGTCGGCAATAACCACACATGTTACAAAATGATTGTTCTGAGTAAATTTAAAAAAAAAGGTTTCTTTCAAAAACAAGATTTTTTTGAAGAATTTTTATTGGGTTTTCATTATATATATTATAAGTTACTTCTGTGTTTCTTAAGAATGTTTTTTTTCCCTTTATTTTTAAATATTGTGATAGATACAATATCTAACAATAAGCAAACAGTGTTGTCTAACATCAAAATACGAAATATATCGCGCGAGATCTGAAGCACATGTGTTGTTTTAACAGACCACAAAAATATAATTTACGTATTAATAATTTTTTTTAAAACTACAGAACATATATGTAGTTTTTGTATAACATCGTAGATAACACAGTTTTATATCATTTCATGCAATAAAACGAAATTTTGTGAAATTTTTACAAGTGTAGTTTTTGCTAACCACGATTAAATTATAGAGGTTTCTCGTACAGTTGCATTGTAAATGGTAGCTTTGTTTATTCAGTAGCCTAGTTTATTACCCTACACGTACATATTTCACTATCATCATCATTCCATATCCGTTTTCCTATGTGTAGGTATCATTATGGATTTTACGAACTGCTTCTTAACGATTGGCCGCTTGTAATTACTACATATTTTTACTGTCACACATGTTGTTGGGTTCTCATGGCTTGATTCCAATTTTTACCGTTTTTTAACACTAAATTTTTAAACAACATAGGTTTTGTTTAACTCTGGTTTCAAAAAATTTGCTGAATTTGATATTTTTATGTCAGATATGCAAAAAAATTATGTGAGTTTAAGATAATTATTCCAAAATTTCCAAAACACATCTACAGGGACTGTGTATAACGAAATGATTCTTCATTTCTGATCTATATTCTAAAACATTATTTAAAAATTTCAGCGATGTTGTTTTATTCCTTATCAAATTATTAACCATCATAGAGTTTTCCAGCTGACCCAGGTGGCGCTAAATAATAAATTACTATATCTCAAAGTATCTTCAATTATGAATAAGTCTGAAGGAAATCCCTGCCGAGTAATTACTAAGCGATAAGAAATTAACGAGTCTCATCAGCGGGAGTGTACGCTAATATTCATGAACTTATTAATATTCTTGGTAATGTTTCTTAGCCGAAAGCAGAAATGATTATTATTTTCCACCAGTAGCCTCGCTTCGTCTATACAAGTTTTTATTAACGCCGCGATTAATTTCTCTCTAAAACCCTTTTCATGTACAGTCTACGTTTATATCCACTTCATTTAAATTACAATTGTATATTAGGGTGAGTTATTATGGTCTACGTCTCATTAATTCCTATATAATATTTCGTACTTGTCTATTAAATTTAATTTTAGTCACGTACGAGGCTAAGCTTCGAGGGATTGAAAATTGTAATGAGGGATTTCTGTAAAACGTTTAATTGAATTTCAAAATGGATTCTTAACAGTTTTTATTTTAATATTTTGTATATTATCTTACTAATATTTTCATTTTTAAATATAAAATCATTGTGTCCTACAGTTTTGTGTCCAAATAGTTTAAAGGGGTTGCTAGTGACGAATGTGATTTTTTTAAAAATAGGTATCTTATTTATATTGATAAATTGGTAACAAAAATAATTTGATAAAAACGGTATATGTAATGTTCGTCAAATTTGACACGAAGAAGTTATAATAATATTCTTTTTCTAAGACAAACTTCTGAAAAAAGCTCATTACATAAGCTGTTGATTGCTCGATCCCAATTGACGTGCTAAGCTTTACGACCAATATCTATTATGAATTTGAGTGCTTTATTTTACGAGTGTTCTAAGAATATGGCCGATGGAGATCTCTCCTCCCCGGTAGTTGATGTTTTCAGAAAATTTATCACCAGATATGCAATAACTGGGCAATTCCCCATCGAAAGCTCAAGCCAGGGTGCATTTTGTTTGGATGGTGTTAGTAATGGTTTATTTCTGTCACGCACACCGATGAACCGAGATTATATACAAATATTTATTTACATTTAGTGATATATACCGGGTGTCATCTATGCACAAAGGATAATCTTTTTAAGTATTTATGGTAATTAATGGGTATTTAAAAAAAAACCTTATAAAAAATATTTAAAATCACTTGTGGTCATAAGACAATCCATACATTTTCAAAGAATATCAATTATTTCCTTTTATTTTGATCCTAGAGTAAATTAAATCTAATAAAAAACATTAAGCATATTTTTTCGTTTGGTATTGCTGACTTATATTTAACTTAAGAGCTTTAAAATTTTTGCGATGCTTTAAATTTAACCTGTCCAGTAAAAACTGTCATAAAATTACTTATTCTATTGATAATTTTTTCCCAAGCGTCTAACTGAATTATTTAGTAGACTTTTCATTATATTTGGGCGTTACTAAAATCCCTTAATCATCACAAACATTGTTTATTGCAGCCGCTGTAAAAGTTTCTAATTATCTTTAACAATCACATTTTTATTGTTTACAGTTCCCAGCCTAATTGCATTTGCCCTGTAAACCGTACGTCAAACGTCAAATCATCGCGCTTGTCGGATTTTTTATTATGTCGACTGCTTTTCTCAATATTTGGCTTGCCGAAAAACCGACTAAATGCAATACGGCACTCGAGAAAGATTGAATGAAGATATATGTGCGAATAAGATATATCTCGGGAAATGGCTTGCGACTAGAAGCGCTCGGTTAATAATCCCGATCGATAACTTTTAACGCGTGTTCCATTGTGATCGCGAAAACGTTAAAACATCCATGGGTAAGAAATCGTTATCACGTCGCTTATTACCGAGTCGGTAGTGATCTGTGATCGAGCAACTGGCGATTTAACGAATATGCATTTTAATTGTGATTTTTCATTTTTTATTCGGGATTATAAAGTTGAATTTTTCTCTCCGAAGCAAGGGTCTGATCTTTCACTAAAGCAGTAATAAAATTGGTAATTTGATTTTTCTGTGGTAAGATCGGTAACTGTAAGTTTAAAGTTCCTAGGTTCGCACCCTACTATACAATTCTAAAAAATAACCGGATTTAAATTACTAATTAAATCCCCTACTAGGCCATAGATATATTTTCTGATTATTCGTTTCATACGAAAACAATGTAAACATGATATTTGTAATCTATTGGACTCTGTTAAATACATATATCTCTTGATTCCAAGTATTAACTTTTAAAATAGGAGTTTATTACCTTTCTGTAATTTTATTGCATACCGCGTGTATCTTATAGCGGTGCCACGTGAGGGTAATTACTTTTTCACAAAATAAATTAGCCGTTTTTGAATGGAAATGAAAGTAAAAGGAAAAGTTTGTTTTGGCTCCGAATCTAAATCTCGGTTTCAAGAAGAACGAATATTTCTGCGCTGAAATTATGGTATCTTGCAAGTTCCAAGAATATTTGCAGAAGTACTTTCGAAATTACTAGGGTGGGTAGTATATTTTCAAATTTTTCTAACTAACTAACTAACCATCACGCCATTTCCCCGAAGGGGTAGGCAGAGAGGATAGAACGCCACACCACTCTGTCCTGGCACACTTCTCTTGCTTCCTCCACATTCATACATCTCCTCATGCACGCACGTCGATTATTCCGACTTCTTACATGCCCACTTTCAAGCACTTGTTTTTACTTGATCATGCCATGTCTTTCTCGGCCTTCCTCGACTTCTACATCCAGGCACAGTCGCATCATATATTTTTTTAGATGTTCTTTCATCATCCATTCGCTCTACATGACCGAACCAACGTAAAAGACCTTTCTTAATTTTGTCGATAATGCTTATCTCAGCCTTGCATTCTGCTCTAATTTCAACATTAGTGCACCTATCATACATAGTTTTACCACACATTCGCCTGAGAGATCGCATTTCAACTGCATTCAATTTACTTTCATCCTTATTTTTCCAACTCCATGCTTCGCTTCCATACATAAGGGTTGGTACCAGAACTCCATTGTGCACTGCCAATTTAGCCTCTTTTGATAAGCACTTATTAGATACTACCGACTTTAAGGCACCATTAATTCTGTTACCGGCACTAACCCTCCTTTCAATGTCCATGTCCATATTTCCATCCCCTAGTGAACATGCTTCCCAGATATACAAATTCTTCCACTTGTATCAAGCTATCGCCATTTTACTACGATCTTACACTTAGTCATATTCACATTTCTTTCAAAAACCATCACATTCGACTTTTCCACATTCATTAATAGATCACTCTCCTTGCACACATCGTAAACCTTTGTAACCAAGGACTGCAATTCTTCTTCGCTCTCAGCAAGAAGCACTGCGTCATCGGCGTACAAAAGGCAACTAACAATTATACCACTCATTCTCGCGCCCACGCCCATATTTTTCAACTCTTTCATACATTTATCCATGTATATGTTTAAACAACCATGGTGACATCACACATCCCTGTTTGACTCCTTTAGGGATGTCAAACCACGACGTGAATGACCCATTTACCCTTACACACGCTACACTGTCTTTGTACAAGGAAGCAATAGCGCGGACAAGGTTATCGTTCACTCCATACTCAGATAAGGCCATCCATAGCTTATTCCTATCAACACGATCAAATGCTTTTTGCAAGTCAACAAAAGCGCAGAAAGAGCTTCCGGTTTTTTGCCAAAAACTTCTCCGACAAATTGCGTAACGCAAATATTTGATCCATACATCCTCTGCCATTCATAAATCCACTCTGAACATCCCATATTTTATCCTTAGTCACATTTCTTACTCTCTCAATCAATATTCTTCCATATACATTTTGCCAACAGCGCTTAAAAGACTGATAGCTCTGTAATTCCCGCACTCAACCTTGGAACCCTTTCCCTTGTATAAAGGCATAACCACAGCTCTCCTCCAATCAAGTGGAGTGCTGTGCTCCCTTAGACACAAGTTAAAAAGTTTATGTAGCCATGTGAGAATTATTTTGCCACCCGACTTAATGAACTCTGCTGCAACACTATCATAGCCTTGCGCTTTACCATTCCGCATACATTTGACAGCACTGATAATTTCTTTCATACTAATCGGGCTTTCTTCGTCATTTGCATTCAAAAAACCCAAACTCTTTGTTATCATTTTTTTCATCCTTGCCTTAACCCAAATTAAACGTTTTTTATATATTTGCGAGTTTTTCACCGCTTTAGAAAACTTTAAATTTTCTGGGAAATTTATTTATTCCCCTTTATTAAAATTTTTTTCGTTCCAAAAGCAAAATTTTGACCTTTTTTAATTCCAAAACATTTTGGAAAAAATATTCCCCCGAGTTTTAAAAAAAAATTTTACGTTTTTTTTTAATTTTTATTTTCCCCCCAATAAAATTTTTTCTTTTCCCCTTTTTGTCAAAAAGCAATTTTTTTGGTAAAATCTTATTAAAAATTAAAAATATTTATTAAAATTCCCCCTTTTGTTATCTTTGATTATTTATATTTTTTTCCCATTATTTTTTATTACTCTTTTTTGCGGAGTTTTTAATTTAGAAAACAAATTTTTAATCGCCAATTTTTTCCTTTTCAAATTTTTTTTTTTTGCTTTTTGGTTTTTATTTCAATTCCCTTGGTTTATCCAACGTTTTTACAAAATTTTACATTTCACAGTAAAAGGATACCTCATCCAAGGGTTTAAAAAATAAAAATTTCCCCTCCAATACTAAAAAAAAAAATTTTTTCTCAAAATTTCATTCTTTCCCCTAACCACCCATTTGATATTTCTGAAAAATGGGAAATTTTCACCAAAGTTTTTTTTTTTTTTTAGGATCCAAGGGATTTTTAAAAAAAAAAAAAAATTTTTTTTTTCCCAAAAAAAAAAAATTTTTTAGGGAAGAGAAATTT
>JAGVSP010002714.1:0-25667 GCA_022494985.1 Micrasema minimum
AAAAATTTTTAAATTTGGGCCCAAAAAGGGAAGGGGAAAAAAAAAAGGGGGGGGTTGAAAAGGGAAAAAAACCGGGGGGGGGGGGGTTTTTGGGGCCCCGGGGCCCCCCGGGGGGGAAAAAATTTTTGGGGGGGGTTTTTTGGGGGGGGGGGAAAAAAAAATTTTTTGGGGGGGTTTTTCCCAAAACCTTTTTTTTTTTTTTAAAAAAAATTTAAATTTTTTTTTTTTTGGGGGGGGGGGCCCAAAAAAAACCCAAAAAAATTTTTTGGGGGGGGGGGGGCCCCCCAAACCAAAATTTAAAAATTTTAAAAAAGGGGGAAAAAAAAACCCCCTTCCCGAAAAATTTTGGTTTAAATTTTCCAAAAATTTAAAATTTTTTTTTTTTTAAATTTTTGGGGGGGAAATTTTTAAAAAAAAAAAATTTTTAAAAAAGGGGGGGGGTTTTTTTTAAAAAAAATTTTTTTTAAATTTTCCAAAATTTAAAAAAAATTTTAAATTTTTTTTTTTTTAAAAAAAAAAATTTTTAAAAATTTTAATTTTTTCAAAAAAAAAATTTGGGGGTTTTTTAAAGGGTTTTTTGAATTAAAAAAAAAATTTTTAATAAAATTTTTTTTTTTTTTTTTTTTTTTTTTTTTTTTTTAAATTTAAAAAAAAAAGGTTTATTTTTTTTTTTTGGGGGGGGTTTTTAACGAAAAAAAAGGGGGGGAAAAAAAAAGGGGGAAAAAAAAAATTTTTTTTTTTTTAAAAATTAAAAAAAAAAAATTTTTTTTTAAAAAAAAATTTTTTTTTCAGTAAAAAAAAAAGGGGTTCCCCCTTTTTTTGGGGGGGAAAAGGGGGGGGGGGGGCCCCCGGGGTTTTTTTTTTGGGGGAACAACCCCCCCCGGGGGGGAAAAAAAATTTTTAAAAAAAAAAATTTTTTTTTGGGTTTTTTTTTTTAAAAAAAATTTTTTTTTTTTTTGGGGGGGGCCCCCAAAAATCGAACGAAACGGAGGGGGGAAGTTAAGAGGGGGGCGTAACCAAACGGCCAACATCCAGCCCATATGAAAAAGGAGAGGTGTTGCCTGAGGAGAAGGTGTACAAAGTGAATGGTACCGACATCAGCCGAGGTATTTGAACAACATTGAAAAATATTCCCGTGGTAGATTGAAGGACATATTAAAACAATGCCTTAATCCAAAGGTTCTACAAAATGGGGCGTAGCTTAAGAGGGACGTAACCAAACGGCAACTCCATCCAAATTAAAGGAAGATGTGTTGCCCTAAAGGAGAAGGTGTTACAAGCGATGGTACCACATCAGCGACGGGATTTGACAACATTGACAATATACCCGTGGTTGATGTAAGTACATATTAAAACAATGCCTTAAGCCAAAGTTTCGAACAAAATGGGCGAAGCTTAAGAGGAACGTAACCAAACGGCCACAATCCATCCATATGAAAGGAAAGGTGTTGCCCTATAGGAGAAGGTGTTACAAGTGATAATTGGTACCACATCAGGCGAGGGACAACAGCCGAGGGATTTGACACCATTAGAAATAAACCCGTGGTTCGACACAAAATGTAAGAGCGTAACCAAACGACATATCCATATAAAACAATTGCCTTAAGTTACAAAGGTGCATTCAGACCGTAGGAACAAAATGGGTTTAAGCTTAAGAGTGAAGGTTCAACAAAAGCGAAGCTTAAACGGAGCTAACATCGCATCCATATCCAGAAAGGACAAGGTGTTTGCCTAGAGGAGAAGTGTTACAAGTGGTTGGTACCGAGAATCAGCCGAGGGATTTGACAACATATGAAAATATACCCGTGGTTAATGTAAGTACATATTAATAAAACAATGCTTAAGCCAAAGGTTCGAACAAAATGGGCGAAGCTTAAGAGGGAGCGTAACCAAACTGCCAACGTCCATCCATATGAAAGGAGAGGTGTTGCCCTAGAGGAGAAGGTGTTACAAGTGATTGGTACCACATCAGCCGAGGGATTTGACAACATTGAAAATATACCCGTGGTTGATGTAAGGACATATAAAAACAATGCCTTAAGTCAAAGGTTCGAACAAAATGGGCGAAGCTTAAGAGGGAGCGTAACCAAACGGGCAACATCCATCCGTATGAAAGGAGAGGTGTTGCCTAGAGGAGGTGTTTCAAGCGATTGGTACCACATCAGCCGAGGGATTTGACAACATCGAAAATATACCCGTGGTTGATGTAAGTTACCGACCCTAATTAATAAAGATTTAACCTTGAAAGAATCGGTTGGTCATAAGAGGACCAAAAGGGAACATCATTGGATCGACGTTCAAACTCCTGTTTGGAACCTTAGATCAGGATGACGCAGATTACTACGATCGCGTCACTAATAAGGCTTCTGAAGAAGATATAAAGAAAAGTTGCTGTCCTTGGACAAAGTACAAGAAACATCCAGCAACGCAACATATTAAAATGGTTTTGATTGTCAACTGTTGAAAGATATTTCTACTTATTTGACAGGACCTGTTGTTATTATTATCCTTTGTGTCTATATTCATATCTCCATTATTTGTATAAAAACCGTGGCGAACAAGAAAACGCTCTCTTTCGTTCTTCGTCAGTGGTCTGACCGCACCGATTTCTTCTTGTATTTTGTTTTCTTAAAGTGTATAAATTTAATTAAAAATCAATTAATTTAATTTAAATAATATTCGCTATAGCGAGTTAGATACTGATAATTAAATATTATTCAATCGCATAGTTTAATTTTGTTAACAATTTAGAAGAATATAATAAATATAATAATGGAGTTCTGGTACCAACCCTTATGTATGGAAGCGAAGCATGGAGTTGGAAAAATAAGGATGAAAGTAAATTGAATGCAGTTGAAATGCGATCTCTCAGGCGAATGTGTGGTAAAACTATGTATGATAGGTGCACTAATGTTGAAATTAGAGCAGAATGCAAGGCTGAGATAAGCATTATCGACAAAATTAAGAAAGGTCTTTTACGTTGGTTCGGTCATGTAGAGCGAAATGGATGATGAAAAGAACGGCTAAAAAAAATATATGATGCGACTGTGCCTGGATGTAGAAGTCGAGGAAGGCCGAGAAAGGTGACATAGGGGGGAAAACTGATCCTGTAAAACAAGGGCATGTAAGAAGTCGGAATAATCGACGTGCGTGCATGAGGAGATGTATGAATGTGGAGGAAGCAAGAGAAGTGTGCCAGGACAGAGTGGTGTGGAGTTCTATCCTCTCTGCCTACCCCTTCGGGGAAATGGCGTGATGGTTAGTTAGTTAGTTAATAAATCTTCATGCTATAATCCATCTCCAAGCATTCCAGCAACCAATTCCCGAATCCACACTCGTGTCCCACCGCGTGGTGTTTCCGGAGTATTCCAGGATACTTGGCCCTTCCTGGTGGTCCTTCATCGTCACTCCCCGCCCCCTGTTGAGTTCCCAGCGTGGCGGATCCCACGCTTACCGTCAATTTGAGGGTAACAAAGAATTATTGGACCTGGTTATCCGGTACCAAGAAATGTAGGAAACAGAGGAGCTTGCGGGCCCTGTGGCTTGGAATGCTCTCCCACCAGAAGTGCGCAACTGTGAGAGTGAAGTGATGACTTAAGACCTATATGTTCTCAAAATCTTTTGATTAATTTTGATAATGGTATTTCCTACTCAGAAATTGAGTTTTCACTCACTTTAAATTTCCCGAGCCGTTAAATTCAATATTTAAAGCGCCCTTGAGGTATATTTATACGAAAACGGCGCTATACAAATTATCCATAATAATAATAGTGTAGTAGATGCATTGGCGAAGATGAATATCAACTATCATATCCACCAATAACAACTTAGTTGGAATTATATCTAGAAAACCATTTGTCTGGTAGGAAAACCGGATTAGATGTCGGGAAAATGTGAAAATTGTAAAGGAAATGAGAATTTATTATTCAAAATGACTAATGTATTCTACCAGTAAATGATCCTAAATTCAATAATTACTATGGCGAAAGATCATTACCAGTTGCGATCCCCAGAATCTTCAATTCTCTACCTAGGGAAATAATCAGCATTGGTAAGATAGCATTGTTAAAAAGGGCCACCAAAGAGCATCTATTTATCAAATAGTAAATAGTGATACTTTTGAATATTCACTTCTCATTGCCTATGTACCTATGTATGTATGTATTGTTATTCTTTATATTGTATAAGTTTCACAGCTAAAATCAAATCTTGTTTCTCATTGTTTTATTTTTATTTACGATGATTCTATATGCCAAGACTAACTAAAGAAATCCACTGATAACCACATGGTTAGTGGAATCTTTTTTATTTTTGTATTAAAAAAATTATTGAAAATAAACGCCATTTTGTGGCATTGAAACCTGAACCTGAAACCTGAATGAGGATGACTTTAGTGACGGTGATAGTACGGCTGATCCTGATTTTCCTACTGAAACCACTTTCTTGTAAACGATGTGGAATTACAGAAAGATGCGAGTTCTGAGAAACGACGCCGACTAGAACACCGCTGCAGCTGTTGGCAGATAAGGTAAAAAGAGCTCTCAGCTATGGAAGAAGAAAAATCTAATTTTGAACTCTGCGCAATGCCTCTTTACTGGCGGAGGTTCTGCATTAAGATACTCCAAACAGTTTTTTTACCGAAGAAATTCTCAATAATATTTTTCAAAAAAATCCAAACAAAAACGTGTCTATTTCTCAAACTGACATAAGTCAAAATTCGAAACCAGGTAGTGTAGGTAAATTCTATTTTTATAGTATGATAGGTGTACAAATGTCGAAATTAGAGCAGAGTGCAAGGCTGAGATAAGCATTATCCACAAAATTAAGAAAGGTCTTTTACGGTGGTTCGGTCATGTAGTGCGAATGGATGATGAAAGAACGGCTAAAATATATGTCGCGACTGTACTTGGATGTAGAAATCGAGGAAGGCCGAGAAAGACATGGCATGATCAAGTAAAACAAGTGCTTGAAAGTGGGCATGTAAGAAGTCGGAATAATCGACGTGCGTGCATGAGGATATGTATGAATGTGGAGGAAGCAAGAGAAGTGTGGCGTTCTATCCTCTCTGCCTACCCCTTCGAGGAAATGGCGTGATGGTTAGTTAGTTAACCAGTAGTAACACATAACATTGTTTTATTTAATCATAATTCATAATTCTAACGTTTATGTCAGTTTTGAAATTTCCCAGTGTAAGATCATATTGGTCGGAAATATATCCTTTTCTTCCCATAAAGGAAACAATGCCTCTCAATAGGTTTGAACTAATTACGAACAACGACAATTACATGCATTTGCCGAAGGACAATCCCAATCACGATCGCCAAACAAAATCAGACCTGTGTTAACCCTTTATTTACGAATTAATTGGGGGATTCAGTAGAAAAAAACAAACTAAAGTGCCAAAAATGCAAGGAAAAATAACAACAGGGCGAAAAATTAAAAAAAGTTCCATTAGACACATAAATCTTGGCAGTCATATACCAATTACTGGTACGTGGCGAAGGTGTGCATATTGCAGCACGAAAAAAACTGTCAAACGAAGCAACCTTATATGCAGTTCTTGCGAAATAGCACTTTGCAAAAAATGTTTTGCGCCATATCATTCTAATTAAATTTTATTCACGACATATTACGTAGCTATAAGTTTTTGTATTTTTTTTTTTTGTATTTTTCAATAATAAACTATATTTCATAATATTTGCTTTGTTTATTTAGTAGTAATCTTGTAAAACAATTTAATTTTAGCAACAAATAAAAAGTGGTCGATATGTTTGCCACCGTGCGTTAGCTGTTTATTGTTTCCTAAACGTTAGGTGGTATTATAATTGACCTCCCTGTAATTTATCCTTACTCCCTAGACAGACATTAATCGGCTTTAATCAAGTTTTCATTAAAAATGCAAAAAAAATAGTCCCGTCCTATAAAGGGTTAAAGAAGTCATCATTTTATTTTTTAAATTAAGTAGAACTGCATTCACAGATTTTTTCAAAATCGCCTGCCTCAACCGGGAATCGAACTCGCGTTAAGTGAAAAAAAAACACATCAATTTTTTGATAAGGATTATTTTTTCCGTAATAACAGCATCTTAAACGAAAGGAAGTCATAATATTTAACATTTTATTCAAAATAATAAACACAAACTAAAAAATAAAGAAACGGTACAAGAAAAGACGCTTGACAATTTACGTGTTCCATTTTCGAATTGTTTTTAACTAATTTCAGCCAGTCTTCTTAAGTGGGTAGGTACTCTTTAGTTAATACTACGCAACAATAATGTTAGTTGTCGGAAGATGTTTAAGATGACATGTTATTAAGGAAAAAATAATCCTTATGATTAACACTTTCGACTGTTATCAAAAAATACATGTGTTTTTTTTTTTCACTTAACGCGAGTTCCATTCCCGCTGGAGGCAGGCGATTTTGAAAAAATCTGTGAATGCAGTTCTACTTAATTTAAAAAATAAAATGACATCTTCTTTAAGTAAAATATCCTATTTTCAATATTTAATATACTTTCCCTCCTCCTATGTATGATTTTCTTCACAAAACGGACATACAAATTACAAACTATAATTGAACTTTTTTGAATCCGAACTAATCATAAACGTCTGCAGACGTTCAGCTTTTGGCACTTCCGTATTTCCTAGTCGACTTAATATTTTTACCTGTTCTTTACTGAATTGCACAAAATTTTCAAATGTTGGTATTAGAAAGGGGTAACAACAACGGAATGGAATGGATAAAGGTAGGGAATAAATTTTGGAAGGAATCCGAACTACCTATCACCAGAGAGTACCATAAACGGCAAAACAGTGGGTGGGTAGTATGTTTCAGAAATTTCATACGAACATCGTGTATTTTGCAGTAAACAGAGGGCTTAATGATTTTTTTAATGCATTTTTCAGCTTAAATTTTTTTTTTGACGAGTTATTGTGACAGAGATACTAACTACACACTGATTAAAAACATTTACCTGAAAAATACAACTGTAAAAGTTATGAATCAACATTTTGTATGGGTAACCCGAGGTTACAGAGGGTACCGTGGGTCGTTTCAAACACAGTACTTTAAGGGTTAAAAAGACACGAGAATGTAGTTTTATGTATAGGTCATGAATCTAGGGTTAAAAGTTTATGGATATTATAAGGCAAGGCATTAGATCCGTCTTCCGCCTTGAAATGTGAAGAAGAGTATCCAAGAGTTAATTTAGGTAATTTGATAACTTAAATATTAGGTAATTTAATGTAAAATGCATGGATTCATTACAAATTAATGTACCAAATGCGCGATTAAGACGCCATAGAACATTTTTTTGTTGACCTTACTAAGAATAATATGGCATATTTCAACCCCTTGTGTAGGTTGTATAATAAAATTGAAAATAATCTAACTAAGTAAATAATCTAACTTATTTTAGAATTACATGTCTAGACGTTATTTTGAGAAATTAATACAAGTGTATGTCTGTTGGCTGTCCATAAACAAATATTTTTTTTAAAAAGTTGTCAAATGGTCCAGAGATGTGACTGCGGACCCCCATACATATATTCTGGTCTAGAGTGATACAGGACGGAGATTACTCTGGTCAGATCATTTTCTCTCAGCTAGGCTCGTTACTGCAAGATGAACTTTCACTCACAGTTTGGACGTGGAGAGCGTCTTCCCTTCCACTGAATACGGCGCTTCCGGAAGACCGATCAGGCTCTCTCGGACGCTGAAGGCTGCAACAATGATTGCAGGCAACTGCAACTCGGCTACTGAAGAAATCAGCACTTTAAGATGTCGAGGGCCCGAACTTACGAAATGTGATTCCTCCAAGTTTTTGATCCGTTGAATAATTCGTATCTTAATTTCTGATACCAGTAATCTTCAAAATAGTCACCTATCTGGTAATACGCCTTCAAACATAATTTGTTTTTAAACAATTATTTTAAATTTTTTGATACATAATGTTTAAACGCTTTCTGGCACCCTGTTATACAAGCGAATATACACTTATTTTAAATATATACAATATTAATTACAAACAATAATGTCCAATTAAAGGCTACCTCTTAACTATGTAACAATATTAAAACAGTTAAATACTAGTTATTGTTGCTGATTCAGAAAACTGTACAGTCTGTCAAAAGACACGCTAAATATGTGTATTTTTTAAATGCGATTATAAGTTACTATCATATGTTTGCTCACAGGAAATTGTATTTTATACTTAATAATGTAAATATGTTTTTTTTTTTTTACGTTTTCAAAAGCAAACAATAACCTCTCTCAGGCTCTCGATCTCAACGATCTCTCAGGCGAATGTGTGGTAAGACTATGTATGATAGGTGTACAAATGTCCAAATTAGAGCAGAGTGCAAGGCTGAGATAAGCATTATCCACAAAATTAACCTTTTACGATGGTTTGGTCATGTGGAGCGAATGAGTGATGAAAGAACGGCTAAAATAAGTTTAAATGCATGTGTGCCTGGCCGAGAAAGACATGGCATGACCAAGTACGTCAAGTAATTGAAAGTGGTCATGTGAAAAGTCGGAATAATCGGCGTATGTGCATGAGAGATGTATGAATGTAGAGGAAGCAAAGGAAGTCTATCAGGACGGAGTGGTATGGCGTTGTATCCTCTCTGCCTACCCCTACGGGGAAATGGCGTGATGGTTAGTTAGTTACTTATAGTAATAATAACATGTTTCTTCTCTTTTTCTTTACATGGCTTTATCGTTAATAATAATAATCGTTATAAAAATATTTACCTTGAATCGTGTTCCGATTTTGCGCACTTGCGGCATCTTCTTTTAATTCTTCAAATTCAGACAACAGGCCTTTGTGCAGCACTGCCGGTATGGGTTATGGTCAAACCATAATAAACCCCTGGATGCTTGATCAACTATCATATGTTTATTAAATTGCTAATTGTCGATGTACACGAGAGTTTGGTGTAACAAAGTACAGTCCGCCATATTTGTACTCCCAATTTCGTCGAAGTTTTCGTGGTTTTCTTTTGCATTCTGGACATTGTACATCAAATTATCTTAACAGTAATTAAAATTCGATGCACTGTCTGTGTACGCAAGACGCAAAGCAATGTATAATGGCAAGAGAACGAGGGAACGAGAAAACTTAGCGTTTAGAAGAAAGAGGAAAAACAAATTTCTAACCTCTAGCGGCGCTCTAACCTCCAACAAGAATGTGCGTTTATTTTTATTTACGGAAACTGACGGAAACGGACGCTAATTTATTCATAACCACCGATTATTATTGTTCACGCCAGTGTTGCAAGGGAGCAAATGCGCACAGTGCAAACACCATGGATCAGTGGAATAAGTACTTAATCAGTGGCCCACAGAAAACACACTCACACTGCCATACAGTGGCCCCCCAGGCTGATATATCCTTATTATTTTAGCGATAAGAATATTATTTCCCAGTAACTGTTTTATAGAATTTACAACAGTTTAAAACTCCTGCCTTCATATTATACTAAAAGATAAATAAATAAGAAAACCCAGATTATGAATGGAATATCCAGCACCGTGTTCAAAGAAACTTCTTCAAAGTAATAATATAGTATTTAGTTTGTCCAAAAAGCTTTCTTTTTTGTCCGGTGAAACGCCGCAGTAATTATTTTATCTGAAAGTAGGTAGATAAAAGATAAAAAACTGTATTTTATTGGAACCAAATTAATATTAACCTGATTATAAATATGCCAACGGGGAAAAGGGTATCAGAAAACCCCAGAAAACGGCATTAATTTACCTACTCATTTCAATTCTTTAAACGGGTACCCTTTACTAAATTTAATAACTATAATAATATACTGCTTATATAAATATACAAATATTATATTGATCATTGTTTTAAATATACAAATTAGGCATTAATTAAGTCTTACGTTTTAGTAGGTTAAGATATGCAATTACGATTAGTTTACGAGTATAATTAAATGAAAACAAACATATTATAAATATGTCTTATAATATTAATCGTACTAAAAAAAAAATATAATTCATTTTCTTAATCATTTTGAAAATTCCTGCAAGTCTTCAATTCGACACCACAAGCTTGCTTTTAGTTTGATGCAAGTTTTCTTTGCTATCTGGGGTAGATCATTTTTTTGTGTTTTTCTCGGCCTTCTTCGACTTTTACATCCAGACACGCTCGCATCGTAAATCATTTTCTTTTATCATTCATTCGCTCCACATGACCGAACCATCTACTTACTTACTTAATACTTTTTTTTAAATTTTGTTGATAGGTAATGCTTATCTCAGTCTTGCATTTTGATTTAATTTCAACATTTATTAGTGCTCCTATCATATGTTTTTTTTTCCACGTATTCGCATGGGAGATCGCATTTCAACAACCTACAAAACTGAAATATACCCTTTCAATTTTAATTTTGCCATTTAAATTGTGAATAACAAACAAATAAATTAATATTTATAATGCATTCAATGTAATACACATTGAAAAAATGTGTATGTAGGTACTTTTCTCAAGTAAGAAGTTGGAACAGAAAATTTTATTAAATGGCAATAATTACAACTGTCTCCGGCTGAAGGCGGTAATGCCGGTAATTAACGCGGCCACTGTGGCGGCCACATACGCACATATCAGGATGGAGGATGGAGTAGAGAATCTAGAATCAAGCCATCAATCAACGAGTCAACATCAAGCATCAAGCCATCGTTGATGGAGGGTATTGATTTGAAGAGGAGTTCTTTCGGTAAATATTTATTATTTATTATTAGAATAGTGATTCCTCCAAGGCAAAATACAGTGCGATAGAAAGAAATGTCTATTATACTAGTTTCTAGCCAGCAGTGGCTGTTGGTGCATAAGTTAGGTTACCGGCGTTACCGCCTTAAAAATGCTCAAATGGCCACCCAATGCACCCATGCACCAATCACCAATGGCCACGTGGCCACGTGACCACGTCGTAATACGTGCATACGTGGCGTTCTAATCTATGCGTGGCGTCATCGATAAAACTTTGACTTTGTGCATTCTTTTTGGCATTTTAGTGACGCGTGGGTGTGGATGGTGGCGTTCCTTGGTCAATATTAAAAATAATTTGTAAATTGTGCTAATGTAAGTATGTAATAACAAGTGCTATTAAGATTAAGTGTATAGGTAAAGAAATTACTCCAATCAGGCTAGTATAATTTTTACATAACTTTGCTTAGCATTTTTCGCCCATTGCATAACCTCAAAATGTTAGATTATGTTTAATTTATGCAAATGCTACATTATTTATCAGAATAAACGTATCCAATTGTTCTGTGCACTGTCCGTGTTGGTTTAATCACATTTTGCTGCTTAACAGAACGGTCATACTTTGTAAATTTTCGTTAGCATTTTTTCGATACCATTTTTTTATTTGATGGAAATTTCTTTGAAATAACCTCACCGGTGAATCTTTACTTCGCAAACAGTGACCGAAGGCCAATTTTTAATACAGTAGCTTGTCTACTACTACTACTGCTTCACCTTATCCGCACCCAATGGTGCATAGGGCACTGCATTGGTATACCAAAATGCTGTGTATCTTGATATAGTTCTCCATCATTGGTTGGCGCATACTGGTGGGACACGGTGTAAGTTATGCTATTTACAGAACCACTCAAAATGGACGCTCAATCAATGATGGGTTTCACAGATGTTTCTATCATCATCGTTCCATATCTGCTCCCTGTGTGGAGCATATGCACTACACAAACTGCCTTCAAGTCGAGCGATCTTTCTACTGGTAATGAAAATCTGGAAATCAAGAGAAATCGTGAATACATAAACATAAGGACATTTACATTCGCCGACTCACACTGATAAAAACATCTGGAATATAAGAGCCTCTTTACCAGTGTGAGTAAGCATGTGTGGGTGTTTCTTCATCATGATTGCACTCTCTGCCACTCTGCGAATGTAAGTTCTCTACCACCAATCTAGGAAGCCTTTAAGGAAAGAACATTAACATTCGCCGACTCACACTGATAAAAACATCTGGAATATAAATGCCTCTTTACCAGTGTGAGTAAGCATGTGTGGGTGTTTCTTCATCATGATTGCACTCTCTGCCACTCTGCGAATGTAAGTTCTCTACCACCAATCTAGGAAGCCTTTAAGGAAAGAACATTAACATTCGCCGACTCACACTGATAAAAACATCTGGAATATAAATGCCTCTTTACCAGTGTGAGTAAGCATGTGTGGGTGTTTCTTCATCATGATTGTACTCTCTGCCACTCTGCGAATGTAAGTTCTCTACCACCAATCTAGGAAGCCTTTAAGGAAAGAACATTAACATTCGCCGACTCACACTGATAAAAACATCTGGAATATAAGAGCCTCTTTACCAGTGTGAGTAAGCATGTGTGGGTGTTTCTTCATCATGATTGTACTCTCTGCCACTCTGCGAATGTAAGTTCTCTACCACCAATCTAGGAAGCCTTTAAGGAAAGAACATTAACATTCGCCGACTCACACTGATAAAAACATCTGGAATATAAGAGCCTCTTTACCAGTGTGAGTAAGCATGTGTGGGTGTTTCTTCATCATGATTGTACTCTCTGCCACTCTGTGAATGTAAGTTCTCTACCACCAATCTAGGAAGCCTTTAAGGAAAGAACATTAACATTTGCCGACTCACACTGATAAAAACATCTGGAATATAAGAGCCTCTTTACCAGTGTGAGTAAGCATGTGTGGGTGTTTCTTCATCATGATTGCACTCTCTGCCACTCTGCGAATGTAAGTTCTCTACCACCAATCTAGGAAGCCTTTAAGGAAAGAACATTAACATTCGCCGACTCACACTGATAAAAACATCTGGAATATAAATGCCTCTTTACCAGTGTGAGTAAGCATGTGTGGGTGTTTCTTCATCATGATTGTACTCTCTGCCACTCTGCGAATGTAAGTTCTCTACCACCAATCTAGGAAGCCTTTAAGGAAAGAACATTAACATTCGCCGACTCACACTGATAAAAACATCTGGAATATAAGAGCCTCTTTACCAGTGTGAGTAAGCATGTGTGGGTGTCTCTTCATCATCATGATTGTATTCTCTGACACTCTGGATAAACTGGACAAGAGTTCTACGGAAGTTGAATTGGAATTGTTTGGAATTTTGACCCTTTAAAGTCGTCCCCTGTAAAATAAACATAATTGAGATACGCCTCATTGAAAGATGGACGATGATATACAATGATTATTCTCCGGAAAAAGTTGAAATGATCATTGGCAGGCGCATACTGGTGGGAACACTTGTGTAGAAATGTCTTCTCACCAGTATGTGTTCAGCTAATGTGAGTTGATCCTCTACTGAACTGAACTTCACGGCTCGCATCTAGGAATCTTCTGACCTCTTCCATTATAATTATTATCATTATCATTATAGGCAGGTTGGCAGGCGCATGCTGGTGGGAACACTTGTGTAGGAATGTCTCCCCACCAGCATGTGTTAGCTAATGTGAGATGATCCTCAACTGAACTTCACGGTTCGCATCTAGTAATCTTCTGACCTCTACCATTATTATTATATCATTATCATTATAGGCAGGTTGGCAGACGCATGCTGGTGGGAACACTTGTGTAGGAATGTCTCCCCACCAGCATGTGTTAGCTAATGTGAGTTGATCCTCTACTGAACTGAACTTCACGGCTCGCATCTAGGAATCTTCTGACCTCTTCAATTATTATCATTATCATTATAGGCAGGTTGGCAGACGCATGCTGGTGGGAACACTTGTGTAGGAATGTCTCCCCACCAGCATGTGTTAGCTAATGTGAGTTGATCCTCTACTGAACTGAACTTCACGGCTCGCATCTAGGAATCTTCTGACCTCTTCAATTATTATCATTATCATTATAGGCAGGTTGGCAGACGCATGCTGGTGGGAACACTTGTGTAGGAATGTCTCCCCACCAGCATGTGTCAGCTAATGTGAGTTGATCCTCTACTGAACTGAACTTCACGGCTCGCATCTAGGAATCTTCTGACCTCTTCCATTATTATCATTATAGGCAGGTTGGCAGGCGCATGCTGGTGGGAACACTTGTGTAGGAATGTCTCCCCACCAGCATGTGTTAGCTAATGTGAGTTGATCCTCTACTGAACTGAACTTCACGGCTCGCATCTAGGAATCTTCTGACCTCTTCCATTATAATTATTATCATTATCATTATAGGCAGGTTAGCAGACGCATGCTGGTGGGAACACTTGTGTAGGAATGTCTCCCCACCAGCATGTGTTAGCTAATGTGAGTTGATCCTCTACTGAACTGAACTTCACGGCTCGCATCTAGGAATCTTCTGACCTCTTTCATTATAATTATTATCATTATAGGCAGGTTGGCAGGCGCATACTGGTGGGAACACTTGTGTAGGAATGTCTCCCCACCAGCATGTGTTAGCTAATGTGAGATGATCCTCAACTGAACTTCACGGTTCGCATCTAGTAATCTTCTGACCTCTACCATTATTATTATATCATTATCATTATAGGCAGGTTGGCAGACGCATGCTGGTGGGAACACTTGTGTAGGAATGTCTCCCCACCAGCATGTGTTAGCTAATGTGAGTTGATCCTCTACTGAACTGAACTTCACGGCTCGCATCTAGGAATCTTCTGAACTCTTCCATCATAATTATTATCATTATCATTATAGGCAGGTTGGCAGACGCATGCTGGTGGGAACACTTGTGTAGGAATGTCTCCCCACCAGCATGTGTTAGCTAATGTGAGTTGATCCTCTACTGAACTGAACTTCACGGCTCGCATCTAGGAATCTTCTGACCTCTTCAATTATTATCATTATCATTATAGGCAGGTTGGCAGACGCATGCTGGTGGGAACACTTGTGTAGGAATGTCTCCCCACCAGCATGTGTTAGCTAATGTGAGTTGATCCTCTACTGAACTGAACTTCACGGCTCGCATCTAGGAATCTTCTGACCTCTTTCATTATAATTATTATCATTATAGGCAGGTTGGCAGGCGCATACTGGTGGGAACACTTGTGTAGAAATGTCTTCTCACCAGTATGTGTTCAGCTAATGTGAGTTGATCCTCTACTGAACTGAACTTCACGGCTCGCATCTAGGAATCTTCTGACCTCTTCCATTATTATTATTATCATTATCATTATAGGCAGGTTGGCAGACGCATGCTGGTGGGAACACTTGTGTAGGAATGTCTCCCCACCAGCATGTGTTAGCTAATGTGAGTTGATCCTCTACTGAACTGAACTTCACGGCTCGCATCTAGGAATCTTCTGACCTCTTCCATTATTATCATTATAGGCAAGTTGGCAGGCGCATGCTGGTGGGAACACTTGTGTAGGAATGTCTCCCCACCAGCATGTGTTAGCTAATGTGAGTTGATCCTCTACTGAACTGAACTTCACGGCTCGCATCTAGGAATCTTCTGACCTCTTCAATTATTATCATTATCATTATAGGCAGGTTGGCAGACGCATGCTGGTGGGAACACTTGTGTAGGAATGTCTCCCCACCAGCATGTGTTAGCTAATGTGAGTTGATCCTCTACTGAACTGAACTTCACGGCTCGCATCTAGGAATCTTCTGACCTCTTTCATTAATAATTATTATCATTATAGGCAGGTTGGCAGGGCGCATACTGGTGGGAACACTTGTGTAGAAATGTCTTCTCACCAGTATGTGTTCAGCTAATGTGAGTTGATCCTCTACTGAACTGAACTTCACGGCTCGCATCTAGGAATCTTCTGACCTCTTCCATTATTATTATTATCATTATCATTATAGGCAGGTTGGCAGACGCATGCTGGTGGGAACACTTGTGTAGGAATGTCTCCCCACCAGCATGTGTTAGCTAATGTGAGTTGATCCTCTACTGAACTGAACTTCACGGCTCGCATCTAGGAATCTTCTGACCTCTTCCATTATTATCATTATAGGCAAGTTGGCAGGCGCATGCTGGTGGGAACACTTGTGTAGGAATGTCTCCCCACCAGCATGTGTTAGCTAATGTGAGTTGATCCTCTACTGAACTGAACTTCACGGCTCGCATCTAGGAATCTTCTGACCTCTTCCATTATTATTATTATCATTATCATTATAGGCAGGTTGGCAGGCGCATGCTGGTGGGGACACTTGTGTAGGAAATGTCTTCTCACCAGTATGTGTTCAGCTAATGTGAGTTGATCCTCTACTGAACTGAACTTCACGGCTCGCATCTAGGAATCTTCTGACCTCTTCCATTATTATTATTATCATTATCATTATAGGCAGGTTGGCAGACGCATGCTGGTGGGAACACTTGTGTAGGAATGTCTCCCCACCAGCATGTGTTAGCTAATGTGAGTTGATCCTCTACTGAACTGAACTTCACGGCTCGCATCTAGGAATCTTCTGACCTCTTCAATTATTATCATTATCATTATAGGCAGGTTGGCAGACGCATGCTGGTGGGAACACTTGTGTAGGAATGTCTCCCCACCAGCATGTGTTAGCTAATGTGAGTTGATCCTCTACTGAACTGAACTTCACGGCTCGCATCTAGGAATCTTCTGACCTCTTTCATTATATATTATTATCATTATAGGCAGGTTGGCAGGCGCATACTGGTGGGAACACTTGTGTAGAAATGTCTTCTCACCAGTATGTGTTCAGCTAATGTGAGTTGATCCTCTACTGAACTGAACTTCACGGCTCGCATCTAGGAATCTTCTGACCTCTTCCATTATTATTATTATCATTATCATTATAGGCAGGTTGGCAGACGCATGCTGGTGGGAACACTTGTGTAGGAATGTCTCCCCACCAGCATGTGTTAGCTAATGTGAGTTGATCCTCTACTGAACTGAACTTCACGGCTCGCATCTAGGAATCTTCTGACCTCTTCCATTATTATCATTATAGGCAAGTTGGCAGGCGCATGCTGGTGGGAACACTTGTGTAGGAATGTCTCCCCACCAGCATGTGTTAGCTAATGTGAGTTGATCCTCTACTGAACTGAACTTCACGGCTCGCATCTAGGAATCTTCTGACCTCTTCCATTATTATTATTATCATTATCATTATAGGCAGGTTGGCAGGCGCATGCTGGTGGGGACACTTGTGTAGAAATGTCTTCTCACCAGTATGTGTTCAGCTAATGTGAGTTGATCCTCTACTGAACTGAACTTCACGGCTCGCATCTAGGAATCTTCTGACCTCTTCCATTATTATTATTATCATTATCATTATAGGCAGGTTGGCAGACGCATGCTGGTGGGAACACTTGTGTAGGAATGTCTCCCCACCAGCATGTGTTAGCTAATGTGAGTTGATCCTCTACTGAACTGAACTTCACGGCTCGCATCTAGGAATCTTCTGACCTCTTCCATTATTATCATTATAGGCAAGTTGGCAGGCGCATGCTGGTGGGAACATTTGTGTAGGAATGTCTCCCCACCAGCATGTGTTAGCTAATGTGAGTTGATCCTCTACTGAACTGAACTTCACGGCTCGCATCTAGGAATCTTCTGACCTCTTCCATTATAATTATTATCATTATCATTATAGGCAGGTTGGCAGACGCATGCTGGTGGGAACACTTGTGTAGGAATGTCTCCCCACCAGCATGTGTTCAGCTAATGTGAGTTGATCCTCTACTGAACTGAACTTCACGGCTCGCATCTAGGAATCTTCTGACCTCTTCAATTATCATTATAGGCAGGTTGGCAGGCGCATACTGGTGGGAACACTTGTGTAGAAATGTCTTTTCACCAGTATGTGTTCAGCTAATGTGAGTTGATCCTCTACTGAACTGAACTTCATGGCTCGCATCTAGGAATCTTCTGACCTCTTCCATTATTATCATTATCATTATAGGCAGGTTGGTGGTGTGGCAGCCTATATCTTGTGTACTGCTTCTTGTCTGCCTTCTGCATCTACTGACCGTAGTGGAGTGGACAACTAGGCCTGCCAACTTGTTCCACCCTACTGGGAAGGAAGTTTCCCTATATCTTGTGTACTGCTTCTTGTCTGCCTTTTGCATCTACTGACCGTAGTGGAGTGGACAACTAGGCCTGCCAACTTGTTCCACCCTACTGGGAAGGAAGTTTCCCTATATCTTGTGTACTGCTTCTTGTCTGCCTTCTGCATCTACTGACCGTAGTGGAGTGGACAACTAGGCCTGCCAACTTGTTCCACCCTACTGGGAAGGAAGTTTCCCTATATCTTGTGTACTGCTTCTTGTCTGCCTTCTGCATCTACTGACCGTAGTGGAGTGGACAACTAGGCCTGCCAACTTGTTCCACCCTACTGGGAAGGAAGTTTCCCTATATCTTGTGTACTGCTTCTTGTCTGCCTTCTGCATCTACTGACCGTAGTGGAGTGGACAACTAGGCCTGCCAACTTGTTCCACCCTACTGGGAAGGAAGTTTCCCTATATCTTGTGTACTGCTTCTCTTGTCTGCATCTACTGCATCTACTGACCGTAGTGGAGTGGACAACTAGGCCTGCCAACTTGTTCCACCCTACTGGGGGAAGGAAGTTTCCCTATATCTTGTGTACTGCTTCTTGTCTGCCTTCTGCATCTACTGACCGTAGTGGAGTGGACAACTAGGCCTGCCAACTTGTTCCACCCTACTGGGAAGGAAGTTTCCCTATATCTTGTGTACTGCTTCTTGTCTGCCTTCTGCATCTACTGACCGTAGTGGAGTGGACAACTAGGCCTGCCAACTTGTTCCACCCTACTGGGAAGGAAGTTTTTCTTGGGGTTGAGGTGGAACTGGGGAGGATAGAGCTTCCAGTTGTGGCCCCGTAGATTGGTGTTGGGATTCAGCTGATACATCTCGTGCAGGGGGCAGTCCTAGTAATCATTTAATTTGGGGATTTTTGTAACATTTATATCTTTGGACTTTTACATGCAATAGTAACACATAACGTCGTTTTATTTAATCATAAATAAAATATTCTTCGTCTGTGTTAAAATATTTTTATTTTAATAAATAGTAAATTTGGTTGGTTTTGCAAATATTCTTGTTACTTGACCCCATCTATTTTTTTGGTTTTGGTCCAAATTTTGTCAAGGTTCACCTGGTTCATAACATATAGCAATGCCTTGACGATAAAAACGGCAAATAGCTAAAATTTTCCTACAACAATCTTCTGAAAAGTCTATTTATCGAAAGAAGCTAAATTGGCAGTACCTACACAACGGAGTTCTGGTACCAACCCTTATGTATGGCAGTGAAGCGTAGTGTTGGAAAAAGAAGGTTGAAAGTAGACTGCTGTTGAAATGCGATCTATGTGTGGTAAGACTATGTATGATAGGTGTACAAATGTCCAAATTAGAGCAGAGTGCAAGGCTGAGATAAGCATTATCCACAAAATTAACCGCTTTTACGATGGTTTGGTCATGTGGAGCGAATGAGTGATGACCAAAGAACGGCTAAAAGAAGTTTAAATGCAAGTGTGCCTGGATGTAGAAGCCGAGAAAGACAACCTGGCATGACCAAGTACGACAGGTACTTGAAAGTGGACATGTGAAAAGTCCGAATAACCGGCGTATGTGCATGAGAAGATGTACAAATGTAGAGGAAGCAAAGGAAGTCTGTCAGGACAGAGTGGTGTGGCGTTCTATCTTCTCTGCCTAACCCTACGGAGCCTCAAAGTTTTTCAAAATGGCGTGATGGTTAGTTAGTTAGTTAGAGAATATGAATGCGGATATGGTATGTTGATGATGATAATGATTGTGGAAAGTGCTACACACATTGAGTTAACAAGAAGGCCTTTGTGTCAATTTTACTCCCGATGTGCGAGCTGTGGGTAATTCTGTTAAACGCACCCACTGAACTGGAAGTATTTGGGTGAGTGGATGCCACCTGTATTAAGGTACACCCCTTCCCTTAATATTATCCCCTTTAGGGGTGTTGGCACCAGTTACAAACATCATGTTCATTAAATTATTAATATATAACTAACTAACTAACCATCACGCCTTTTCTCTGTAGGGGTAGGCAGAGAGGATAGAAACGCTATACCACTCTGTCCTGACATACTTCCTTTTCTTCCTCTACATTCGTACATCTTCTCATGCACATGCGTGATTATTCGGACTTTTCACATGACCACTTTCAAGTACTTGTTGTACTTGGTCATGCCAGGTTGTCTTTCTCGGCTTCTACATCCAGGCACACTTGCATTTAAACTTCTTTTAGCCTTTCTTTCATCACTCATTCGCTCCACATGACCAAACCATCGTAAAAGCCCTTTCTCAATTTTGTCGATAATGCTTATGTTAGCCTTGCACTCTGCTCTAATTTCGACATTTGTACACCTATCATACATAGTCTTTACCACACATGGATCGCATTTCAACAGCATTCAGTCTACTTTCATCCTTCTTTTTCCAACACCACGCTTCACTACCATACATAAGGGTTGGTACCAAAACTCCGTTGTGTACTGCCAATTTTGCTTCTTTCGATAAGTTCTTATTTGCCACTATGGATTTCAAGGCACCATTAACTCTGTTTCCGGCACTAACCCTTCTCTCAATGTCCTTATCCACATTTCCGTTCATTAATATACAACTAATTAAAGTTAAATAAAAAATACTTGGTACATTTCCACTTTTATTTATTTTGACCAGTTAGCGCTTTCACCCTGTAACGGGACATCTTCAGACTGGTAACATGTTGTACAAGACAACAGTATAAATAGCAGTTTTTACAAAATAAATTTAGGCACACACATGTGTTGGAAAAAGACAATATGAGAGAAAGATGAGACGAAATACAAAAACATGTGTTAGATGGCAGTATTGTAGCAAAGTAGTATAATATATTAATAATTTAATCATGGAATTCCACCAAGTAATGTCAATAAAAAATATAAATCAAATTACTTGTGTTAATTTTTCTAACATTTTGAATGGTATGCAATAAAGCCACTTCTACTAAATACCAAATGGTATTAATTTTGTGGAATCCATATAAGCCACATTTACTACTGTATATTATCCATGAGATACAGAGACATGTTAAGTTAACTAAGACAGGCTATTTCACTTTTTCAAAGAGAACTGTCTAAATTTTAAGTTCCATTTGTATTTTGCAGTGAAACAAAGGCAACTATATCTATCTTCCACTATTTAATACATTTTAATCATTCTGTTTCCCTCTAACAAGTTGAAATTTAGACAATAATTGTCTAAATTTGGACGTGACATGGGACGGAAGAAAACAGCTTATCTATGAAAATTAATAGCCATGTCAATCTCAACTTGTTAGAGGGAAACAGAATGATTAAAATATATTAGATAGTGGAATATAGATATAGTTGTCTTTGTTTCACTGCAAAATAGGTACCAATGGAACTTAAAATTTTGACAGTTTTCTTTGAAATACCTTGTCTAGTTAACTCAACATGTCTCTGACAAATTAATACTACTTGATAATTAATATAGGTAACAATTATTGTTACTTAATACATTCTGGTATGAAATTTTCAATAGGATTTACGCAAAGAAATAAATTTTAGTAAAACGGGTGGTAAATAAACAGTTCATTAGATAAATAGACAGCAAAGAAAAAGAGTCTTATATTATTGATATCTCAACAGAGACAGAGAAACTCTGGAAACGAATGTGGGTTATCTAGGCGTTTACAGAGCTTATGACCTGTCATTGGCTGGGTTAAGTGGCCACTTGATGTACTACTTACAACATAATATCTGATATCAGCCCAGCATGGGGTATAATCGAGTAATTTGTCTGTAAGTATTTGTATACTTACGTTCAAAATGTTGTTGTTAAAAAAGAGTCTTATTTAGTCATGAATGTGGAGCATATGGATTCCACAAACTGCCTCCAGGCCAAGGGATCGGCCGCCAGTTCCCGTGCATCCTCCCAAGTCAAGTCCACGTCCCGCAGCTCTGGCGCAAACTGCCGGCGAATTGTCAACAGTGGACGTCCGGGACGCTGAGAACCTGATGCCTTGTAAAATAGGCAAGCATGGTGGCGGCTCTCGGGAGGCGTGCGTAGTATATGGGGAAACGCCTTCGCCGGATGACAGTAGATACCGCAGGTTGGGTTGCCTCACCTCTGTGTTCCTTACAAAGTCAAACCACCGCACACCTAATATTCTCCTAAGACACCTATTCTCTGCACTCAGAAGTCACTACTTTCCCTTATCCGCACCCAATGGTGCATAGGGCACTGCATCGGTACACCAAGTGCAGTGATCTAGTACTTCGTAAACTTCAGCTGGCATATCGTATGCGGAATAAAAACTATAAATGATTGTATCTCGCTTATTAATTATCCGATTTACAAACGGATTGCACTGATGGTTTTGAGATTCTACTCTTAATTTTTCTGCATTTACAGAAAATTTTGGTTTACCAGCCCATTGTCAACCAAGGTGCAATAAAATTTGAGTTCTGTTGTCAGTTAATACAATACTTTTTATTGAATTTTGCACGCCATAAGTATTAAAAGTTACTTTTTTATGCGTGCGTGAGAAGATGTATGAATGTGCAGGAAGCAAGGGAAGTGTGCCAGGACAGAGTGGTGTGGCATTCTACCCTCCCTGCCTACCCCTTCGGAGAAATGGCGTGATGGTTAGTTAGTTAGTTAATAAAGATTGATTTTTTTTCGTGAATTTCATGTAATAAAATGATCAAGATACACAGTACTTGGTGTACCAATCCAGTGCCCTATGCACCATTTGGTGCGGGTAAGGGAAAGTAGTAGTTGTAGTCGTTTTTTCGGGAAAGGAATGTGGAAATCGGGGCATTTGCAGGTCTGGCTAGTTTAAGTGATCGCTTGAACAGATGTATTCAAAAGGTTCATAAATCAATACAAGAGAATTTAGTGTTTTAATTTATGTAATCAAAGTGTAAAGTATTTGAAAATTGAGTGACAGCACAGTTGCTGCAGTTTAGACAGTTGTTTGGTGATATTTGCTTCTTTCAAAATGAACGGCAAAAATGAATTGGGTAAACCAGAAAATGAAAGAGATTCGGGAAAAAATCGGTTTAAAAAGTCAACTAGAAAACAAGAAGTTGTTCGTCCGTCGTCTATCATGTCCAATACATCCACGAGGACAACAGTCAGAACTCAAGCGATAAGGGAAAACGGGAGGTGGAATGGCTCCGTATCAAGAACTTCCATACTGTCAGAGAGGAGAAAAACGAAGAGTCGGGCAGGAATAGAGATATGAATTGTTTGTCTTTACGCGGCAGTCCAGCCCCTAGGAAGACCACAAGAGCCAACTCGCTACCGGCAACCTGCAGTCGGAGATATTCCTTCGAAACCAATTTGAGACACACGAGAACGGCCAAGAAGTCCGGACAAACTCGAAAGAATCGCGAGGTGGATTGCAGAAGCGACGAATGCATCTTCCACCAGAGGATGTCGCTGGATCTCTCGCAGCTGTCGGAGTTTGCAGACTCCGAAGGGGAAAGTAGAGACGTCGTCAGGACGACGACGAAACGGACGGAAGGCCGGCGGAGGCGAAGCGTTGAAAAGAATTTCTGTAAAGATGGCAGGGTTTCCGGCTCGCAAGTTATAAGAAGTTCGTCTAATTCTCCTTGCTGTAAGGTGGCCTGTGCACACACTCTCACGCGAAGAAGTTCCCTTCAAAATTTCAGCCCGAAAGCGAGCTCTTTCGCCTCGTCTTTCGAGGCCAGAGGGTATTTGATAAGGGACCAGGAACGTAGAGCCAGCTCTGCGACAACTTTGCGCAAGTCTTCACTCGGGTCGAGTCTCTCGCGACATTCCGAGCTGGTTTTCTCTTCAAACTCTCCTGACTACACGTCCGATGCATCTACATGCGACTTTTCACCGTGCAAACTTTCCCCGAACGGAGTCCCGATCAACCCAGCCGCGGTTAAAGTGAAAAACGATTCTGTCGCCTCGACTAATGCGTCCAATAAAGCTACGATCAGCTCAAACAGCCAGATCCCTTGTATCAGCTCGAGCTCCAGTTGCTATACGAGCTGGATGGAGGCGGAGCAAACATATCAAGAAAACGAATCGATCGATGGAAACGGCAGTGAAAATACACCCATCAAAGAAAAGGGAGAGTGGAATAACTTCTGGCAAAACTACAACAATTCTCTAGCTGCGTTCCCTAAGAAATTCTTCTACGATGACTGCCCAACGCCGTTTTATGAACCAGATGAAAGTGCCGACATGAAAGCCTTCGAAATCGACTCGGCCAAAATTGAACCGAGTCGATCGAATGAAAAAAGTACAAGCCAATTAGTGACAAAGCCCAAAACATCCGACAGAAAAGGTATTACTCTTTCTAAAAATGAGACAAAAGAAATGATTCACTGTGCCCACAGGCTCGCTGAAATATTGACAATCGCTCTTGAAAGGAATAATTCCCAAAACGCCAAGGACCCCGAGGGAAAAAATCTATCTAAGAAGACAGATAAAGACGATATTAAGAGTAAAGATAAACGGATGGAAGTTGTAAAAGAAACAAAAGAACAGGATATTGAAGCAAAGAATGATCGAAAAAGAGAATTGAAAGACATAACAGTAATTCGAGGGGATTCGAAAGACGTTTTGCTTTAAGATATTTTTATTGTTTTGGCTGTAAAAGTAATGTATACTCTTAAAATGTCTGTCTTATACAACTTATCCAAGTCTTATACAATGATGTATTCTTATAGTTGGACCACCATGAATCACAGATTATTAATACTGCTATGAACTTCAATACGTCATCAATAGGCATCATGTATGTCATCACTTACTAGACATCTACGTCACGCGTTTCAAAGTGTGACAAAACAGAGCTGAGCAGCTTCAGCACTACTAACAAACTCCGCTGCAACTACAACAACTAAATCTTCCTTCAATACTTCATCAGGCCTACAGACAAGCTAACCATTAACTACTGGACCCTCAAGCCATTACAGACTAATCGGCCGGTCTGATAAAGAACATCCACGAATATTTAAAAAATAAGCTCTATCGATGTGAATCTATTGTTATAAAATGAAATTGGACTAACAATATGACTTTATCTATCCAGACCAGACCATGGATCCTCACATTGGTCCAATCTAAAATACCAAAAAATATACTGAATCAGCTATTTGGACCCATAGAATCAATTTTAACCCTCGGGTGATGTAACCTGCGTTGCAAAATCTCACTAAATAATTTATATCCCCGCAGACTAGAGACTTTCTATCGGGCGATAGTTTAGTCGGGCTTTTAATCATTATGAAGATGTATGCAAGTGCGCATACTACAACGATCCGGTATCGGCCGATTGCTAAGTTTAATAGGCCGATTGGTAAGTTTAATGCCTTGCGATTGCCTTTAAACTATCCTATCGATAAACTATCGGCCGATAGCTTAATCAGTATGGCGCTCTTCCACACGCGCACACTTGCCGATCGTTTAATCGGGCGATACCTTTCTCCTTCGTAGTATTGCAGCAATAAAAACATTTTTTGACAATATTGTTCCAACATTCATTGCGACCGCTCTCTTCAAAAGTCGTTTATTAACTGGAAAATCATTCGAGAGCAGTTGTCCGACTGTTTTGTTGATTCAGTGTGCGCACTAGCAGCCCAACCCGACTAAACTATCGCCCGATAGAAAGTCTCTAGTCTAATATTACAATTTTAAACCAAAAATTTTTATAAAATAGAATTTTTTTAAATATAAAAAA
>JAGVSP010002715.1:0-28830 GCA_022494985.1 Micrasema minimum
TCCTAAAATATGCTTCCTAAAATATCAGCGTTTGCTGCTGCCATAAATAATTTACATTCCACTTGCACTAAACCCTTTTTATACGTTTAGTAGTATCTCATTAAAGTTAAGCAGTATAAATCAATCGCGGTGACGTGCTGTTGGCGAATTAGCGGTGAAACCGCCACAAGCCACGAACCTTAACCCACTACCCACAAACCACCCACCCACCCAACCACCCACCATACTCACCCTACAACCCACCGTAAAGAGACAAATAAGATGTTGGCACGGCATCTTAGTTAAAAGTACAAAATTGCACGCCCATGAGAGTACCTACCTAATACTTCAGCTTAAATTATAAACGTTTTTTTTAATTGACTGCGTTGTCGGTAACAAAAGATAAATTTAACTTTGTTTTTAAGAGTACAGAGTAAGAGGGTACAGAGGTTAGAAACAAATTGTGTTTTGCACTATAATCATAACTTTAGTTTTTTACGGAAATGTAAGATAATAAAATAAAATCTGGCATGAAATTTCCTTAGATTTGAAATTACCCTATAATCACTGATTGTTTGCATTTTGGTACCTTTAGTTTTCACTTGTTACTCATTCGCCAATGTTTAAGGAAATTTTATCAAATACAATATTTCGTAGACAATTGTCGGTGTATTTCCTTAATATGTCTTCTTTAGTAGTTTAGAATCCCAATTTGGTTTTTAATCTAGGCCAAAATAACTTAACCATTTGCAATTTACATGTGAAGCTAAAGTTGTTTGCATTCCACTTAAAAATAATTTATTAGAGGCATGTATCGAGTAGCCATAATTTTTAAGTGAGCAAATTGGATGTCTCACGCACTTAGGCACTATTATTTATACTACTACATAGTACGCATACTCACATAAGTAAGTAGGCAAAGATGGCGCAAGGGTTGAAAAGACGACTTGTAGACAAATTCTCCGCTTAGAAAGTTTATTGTGGAAGAAATATAAAAGCGGTAACTAACTTGGGCGCCATCATACAACGCTGGACGAACGCAACGAACTTTTCTAAAATCTACCACCTCCGCCAACGATGGCCGCCATAAGGTTTTCTACCTTTTCTCTTGTCTCACTCTTCATTAACTCACTAGGTATATCTTTCATCATCTGCATGCAAATATCGTTGTTTGTACATTTATGAAGGAGATAAAAAAATTCGCCGTTTACGAGTTCATTCCATTACCATAATACATTATGAGAGCGTCCGCCCCCCACGTCCCCTCCGCCACCAACAACCCTGCGCCCCGCCCCCGCCCAGCCCCGAGCATTGTGGTCCTGAATAATTCATTCAGCATCAGATCTGATGCAGTTCTCACGTGTTCTGTAGCCTGTCTCCTCCTAAAGAACATTGCAAGCGTCTTGGATATTACTGTCTTACAAATCCATTAAACTCTTTACCACTTGCTTAAATATATCTAATTTACAGATTGACCAGAATCTGTTATACCTCCCTATTAATTTTAATTCAATAATTGATTGCTTCTTAGTTGATTTAACACTAAGTTTGAACGAAATGTAGTTTAAATGATTAATTGTATAAAACATGAGGGAACAATAAGATATTGCCACATATGGAAAATTTGGAAAGCTATGCCAATATCATTATTATTATTATTATGAATAATTTATGAAACGCTATTTTCGCATAAAAATACCTGCTGTTAATTTATAGAAGATAAAATATAAAAATATTAACGTGTGTATTAATTTTCATAAGGTATTTTTATATTTTTTAGAAGTCGCTAAATTGGTGCTAACACAAGTTTAGGGATTGTTGTTTTATTCCAAAGTTGTAATCATATTCGGAGAAAAGGTCATTATAATATTGTATTATTACAAATGTAACATTCACTCTTCAATTAATTATCAGCAAAACGTGTCATTAAATCAATAACCTTAGTATGTCTAGTACCTATTTCGTTTCAAAATACGGAATCTTCAGTACAATAAACAGCGAACAGCAATGAACTTTACCGCTTTAGTACTGCGAGGAAGGATATGATTAGTCTGTGCAATAAATACTTAGACCTGATTCACAAAGTACTCCGGATTTAATTCTGTTTTCGTGATGTTTTGATTAGGTTCGTGACGACGCGTTTCCAATCCACGCTGTTGTTGCAGAACGGACAATTTTCGTTGCCAGTTCAATTTAAAGGTTGGAATGTGCTTGAAATTCTTCCTCAGTCAACTTGTAAAATCGAACCAATATTAAATATCTAGAATAAAAGCAATAATCTAGCTACTCTTTAAACTTAAACCAATAAGAATATTTGATCGCCGCTTTGTAGTCAACTTTTTATTTTCTTAAATTGCAGTCGGAGCAAAATTTTAAATAACTGATTGTCCTATTTTAATTTGTTTTATTAAGGTATAATAACAGACAATTAAATTAAATATAGTACAAAAAAGATAATATGAGATAGATAGACGAATTATTATCTTTATTGCTTACTGTTAAATTACTATTAGGCATCCAGTACTCATGAAAGTTTTGATATAAAGCTCACAAGATAATAAAAAAATATGCATTACTACTTATGTTTTACCTTGTTGTACTACTTATATTTACTACTTACTATTATACCTTATACAACCTTATACTACTTACCTTACTATGATTACTACTTATATTATGTATTTTTTAGCGTAACCTCCCTCACCAAGCACAATAGCTTGTCTTTTTTATTGGTGCGGTTAAGCGTTATGATTATTTTGTATAATTATTTTGATATTAAGTTTTGTAAATTCGATAATGTATTAAATAAATCAATATTAATAAAAAATAAAAAAATAAAATAAATGTACAATTATTCCAGAATAAATTTGAATAGATAGTCTAATTTTATTTTTTATTTCAATAACTCATAATTATTAGTTGAAAGGATAATTTGAATGTTAAAAGTAGAAACTTGTTTTTTTTTTTCTTGAAACGGTTATTTTTTGTATTTTTTAAAACCAAAAAAAAATATTTTCGATAATATTATAACTATCTCGCAATTAATACAGACGAAAAAACATTTCATAATGGGTTCCATAAGAATCAGCATTCACTTAATTTTTTTACCAGGGTACCAACGAATCTCCTAGTTCATAATTAGCAATCTTAGCCATTTTAATGGACCTAACTATCCACACCTACTCGACCACAGCCCTGGACAAAGTGGCCAGCCCAATCACGACTTTAATTACTCTCCCTCATTATTTGATTAATCAACTGATACAGAGAGGGCGCGAGGATCTACCGGGGGCTCGGAACCCTCGATCTAATCCCTGCGGATCCCGTCTGACATAATGATTTTATTAATTGGAGATCGTCCTAGTAGAGTTTCTTTGTTTTCGAGGATCTGAAGAAGTTCCAAGGAATTTAATTTTGTCTTCACGTTTTCAATATTTCGTACTAAAAACAAACACAAATTAAAATACATGTGTGTACTTGTAGTCGCGTGTTCGATTCCTGACATCCCTGATATCTATATGAAATACTTATTCAAATGTGTTTCATATACATGGTGTAACAAAACTCGATGTACAAGCGGAAAACCAGTGAATCTACGTCATATTTGGAGTCAATTTTGTTGAATAACTTTTTTTACCATAGTTTTCGAGAAAATTGAGTCCGAAGTATTTTTTTTATTCTATAATTTTGGCAAATTGTTATCAAATATCATTTATTAAGTCAAATGAATACTATCCATGAAGAAAACAAAAAAAAGAAAACCGCACTTTAATAAGGATTTGTGCAATTTTACTTAATGTGCCATACTTATGAAAGCTTTTATGAGAAGAAAAAAAAAAGGTTTTTTCGAGCTTCGATTAAAAAGTCATAATATTACAAATATCATGGAGATTCACCAGTTTTCGGTTTGTACTACAAATTTCTGGTTTAGAAGCGTAATACTGACCATCTCGCCTTTATGAAATGAATTATCATTACAAACTGCAGTTCGTGTATCAATGCAGTGCCCTATGCACCATTGGGTTCGGATAGGGGGAGTAGTAGTAGTAGGTACTGTATTGCAGAAAATATCCCATGGTAGCCATACCACCATAGCCATAATTACGGCAAAGTCTATTCGTCTATTTTAAGTTCCAACCATGCAGAGTGTAATATTTTGTAAGGACGTTATGTTAACTAGATTGGTAGGTTGCGATACTCCGCTGATGTAGGCGAATCACTAGGAACAGCTATCATGTAATTAGTTTACGGTTTTTGAATTGTCCTTCCGTGCCGCGCTACTCGGTAGCTTCCTTGTTACTTGTTAAAACTTTAATTAATTAAATTTTCCCGTGATACTGATAAAGGAAAATAGCTAACACCGCATACAAACTACACGAATCTGCTCAATTTTACTCCGAGATGATTTTGATATTGCTTTTTTTTCTTCCTTACTTTTATTGCTTAATTAAACTAATTTATTCAGTTATTTTTTATTAATGACTTATTTTAGATACGTGTATATTTAGAATAAATCCTGTGTAAACAATTATTATTTTAATAATAAGTTAAGTAAAAATGTGTACCAAGTATTTTTATTTAACTTGTATTAGTTATCATGGAATTCCACAATGTTATTTCATTAAAAAATATAAATCAGTTTAAACGTACATTAATTTTGATGCACACAACATGATATCGGCCCTTTTGTCTTAACCAATATCTCGTAGATTTTACACGAGATAAAAAAGGTATTTTTATCGAGAAATTATAATGTATTTTTTACTATATAAGATATTCAACTAGCTTACCATCATGCCAAGCTCCAATAGGTAGGCAGAGAGGATAGAGCCCCATACCACTCTGTCCTGGCACACTTACCTCGCTTTCTCTACATTCATACAACTTCTCATGCACACAAGCCGATTATATGTATTTACCTGTTTGTAATCGTGCATACATTAACATTTGATTTATCGGCAAATGAAAAACTGCGTTAGCTTTTAAAAAAGTGTGCTTTTAAATATGTCCTAGGCTAAAAATAAAAGGCTGTTTTATCCATAGATAGAAATTTGCGTATCAGAATATTTAATTCTAATATAATTTTATTAAAAACAATCTCCAGACTCGGATTATAATATACACTTACACATTGTTGGCACCTGTTTTCGGGAAGAATTATTTGTTTCCACTTATCATAATCCATTACTACCACTTAAATAAGTAAATAAGATTATTCCTAAACCTTTACGTACTACACATACCTACACACTACACACACTTCATCTCCCATACACACAAACATCGCATTCAATTACTCTCTCAATTATCTTGATGTTCACTCTAGTACTCTAGTTTATTGTTTCTTCTCTAAGTAATCATGCTACTCGTTTAAGTGAAACTCGACACGTGAAGCGGGGGGGGGTGGGGGAGGAGAGAGAGTTTTAATGTAACGTTAATGTTCCCCGTTAATTTTTGATATCCCGAAAGAAAATTGAAATTGAATCTAATTACTTAAGAGACTCGCGAAGATTGTTTGTTTTGAATGTCCTCCTTTCATCGTGATCAAGTGATGAGAAAATTCGTTTAAGTCTTACGTGACTGTGCTAAAACTTCCATCTCTAATACATTGAATATAATCTACTTAACCATCTTTAATTATAATATGATATAATTCAATATAAAAAAATAGACGTGTATCATTTTATGCACATTCATCACTATCATCAAATCTGAAAAATCAAAACTACATATATTTTTTTTTACAATAATATAATTATACATAAACCCAGCGCCTCTGGACATAAGCCTCTCCCTGTCGCCTCCAGTCCTTCCGATCCTGCGCTGTCCCTATACTCCGTCATTCTCCAAACTTCTTGACATCGTCCACCCATCTCATCGGTGGACGTTCTTGAGATCTTGGATTTCTAAGTCTCCACATCAGAACTCATTTTTTTGTTGTCCTTATTCTAGCTATGTGTCCATTTTCACGACCATTTCATAACCATCACGCCATTTCTCCAAAGGGTAGGCAGACAGTATAGAACGCCACATCGCTCTGTCCTGGCATTCTTCTTTTGCTTATCCCACGTTCACAATTCTTTACATTCGCGGACGCCGATTATTCCGACTTTTTACATGTCCGCTTTTAAGTACTCTCTAGCACGTCCCACGTCACAAACTTTAGTTTGGCTTCGGATCTTATGGTTCCTTCGAGTATAATACCTTCCATAATCATATTTTCATGTGATTTTTATAATAATATTTCATTTGCGAGACTTGTTCTGAAGCGTTAGACTGATTATCTTACCTTCGTGTTATAAAAAACGATCAAGATACACTGCACTTGATGTACCAGTGCAGTAGTACATCGGGTGCGGATAAGGGAATGTGTTAGTAGTAGTACTCCTCCGTCATTACATGTATTGTTTAAAAAAATGAGATTTCCGCTAGTGTAACACCCTGAGCACAGTTTAGAAACATTTTAGCACAGTTTTTTTAAGGGCTTCATATTTAGCTCGTTAGCATACTCGTTAAACGTAATAAAATAAATGAGATGTTTTACAAATACACGCTCGTGATTTAATGGAAGTAGCGTCTTGCGCTCAATCGTAAGATTATCACATAAATTCTGAAAATATAAATATCTCTCGATGAAGTTGTTCCGATACACGCCGATATCCGATATAACCGCGGGGTCGGTTTCTCGGGAAATTGTAGTAATTATTCAGGGGATCATTAATCCCATTGGATCGGTGCAAGGGTGGCCCAACCCTGTAGTCCAGTAGTGAATAGTACCTACACAGGGTGTATTACTTTTGAAGCTACTAATGTTCTACAAGCTACAGAGACTTCAAATTTAATTAATTTAGCAGTTAAAATAAAATACAATATTTAACACAATTTACGGTAATTCAATTTACCCCTGAGAAGGTGACTAAACCCGAGGACGCCAGGCATCAAAAGAAGACGATTTTGAGGAATCTTCGGAATTGAACATTTTTAATGTCTTATTTAATGGTTCCAAACTTCGATTCAAAAAATGACGTGGTAGCACGTTGGCTACCATGAAAGAGGTCGCGGGTTTGATTCCCGACGGGGTCAATGTGAAATAATTATTAAAATGTGATTTTCACATAAAATCTTTTATATGTGATGCCAGCCCAAGGCATTGAAGCGTAAAACTGATCATCTTGCGTTTTTGTAATAAAAAATTCAAGATACACTGCACTTGGTGTTTCAAAGCACGCGCCAATGGAGTGAATAACACATCTTGTATAAGGCGAAACAGCTGTCACTGAACAAAAACCTAATATATTGTAGAACCAGAAGTTTTTTTGATAAAAAAAAACAGTACCTAATGCACCCTGTATATTCAGGGTATGATTGTGAACAGGGCCTGATCCGACCGGAACCCCGATTCGGAGGCAAGTACTAGCGATGAATGACAATTAGGGACTTCCGCCGCCCGCCCCCTTAGCCGTATACAACGTCTTATTTTCTCCAAATAAACTTACAAATATCTGCGGATAAGCCTTAAAAAAACTCCGGTCATTAAAATTAATGCACGTTAATAATAATGAATTTAGATGATTTTCACCGCCCCATTTTTATGGAAAATCAGCTCGCGCATAAAATAAAGATTGCTCATAACTCGCCTTGCATCACATAACATGTCGAATTATTCAATTTTTGACTACTACTATTATCCTTTTCCACACCTAGCCACACTTTATGGCAGCTTATTAGATACAAGGGAAGATGAGCAGTTTCATAAAAGAATTGAACATTTTCCATAATAATTTCATTATATTTTTTGTTATCATTCAATCTCGTACACCGTAATACGTGCGTCTAGGAACATTAATTGGATTAATTGAATCGTCTTGTCGTGTATCTATATCTAGTATTCAGATTCCGCTAGCCGTGTCGTACCTGGAACGAACTAATAACTTCATTATAGTCGAACAATATATCGGAATATATCCACTGCTGAAGACAAAGGCGTCTTGGTCTGTCAGATTAGTCGACAAGTCTGGTCCGCACTGATGTGAAGAGGTAGAGAGGGCCGGTATATCTATATAATATAAGTAGTACGCCATTTACTTGTACAATTGTACACTGTACAGGTAACGTAGACGCTGACGAACCATCCAACAGTCCAAATGGAGTGTTGACATTTCAAAACCTTCCTTTAAATGCGGTAAAAATTGCGTTTTTTTCAAATTAATTTTGGCCAAATACTTAAATGGAAAATATGGATTTTTCGTTATTCTACGTTTCCTAGATCCTTTTAATACATACCTTACAAATACATATAAAAACGTGGTGTGAAAATGCAAGTGTTGTATATTTTAAAAAAATATCTACAAGAAAATGAGCACTTCAGTTATAATACTCAATTTCTCATCAATAAAAAAAAAACAATAAATTTTGTAAATAATGAATACCTCAACGTCCAAACGCTTCGTGTATGTGCAAATCTGAATCTATTTTATAATATGTAGGCGTGCAAGCTAGGTTTTCTGATTTTTTTGAAAATGGCGTGTCATTATATGAATCCATCTAGAAGCGCTCTAAAAAAATCAATGAATATTGTAAATAATGAATACCTCAACGTCCAAACGCTTCGTGTATGTGCAAATCTGAATCTATTTTATAATATGAAGGCGTGCCAGCTAGGTTTTCTGATTTTTTTAAATGGCGTATCATTATATGAATCCATCTAGCTGCGCTCTAAAAAATCAATGAATATTGTAAATAATGAATACCTCAACGTCCAAACGCTTCGTGTATGTGCAAATCTGAATCTATTTTATAATATGAAAGCGTGCAAGCTAGGTTTTGCGATTTTTTTAAATGGCGTGTCATTATATAAATCCATCTGGATGCGCTCCAAATAGTTGTATCGTTAGAGTCTACCTTCCAGCTTTACCTGTCCGAATTATTCCCGCATTGTAATGGCCACATACCTCTCGGAGTACCAATATTTGAGTTACAACGGATTTCTAATATAATTAGCAGAGCCACTCGTCCTCCTTTGACTGAACCATCGTCTTTGACTAACCACTCGACTTAAATGATTGATATAATTGTACGGTACGGTTCTTATGAGAATCTGCCCAAATCCCGACTAAGGAATGTGGCCGCTTACACAAAGTTGAATCTTCCTTCTCAGTTAATTGGATTGTATGTTATCGGATGTTCACTAATTAAAATAGATGTACAAACGTAATTTACATAGCTGACCAAGATTGTATTATCAAGTAATCCACGTTTCTGGGAATATTATTCCGGAGGTATGCTTACTTCATTATACAATATTATCAACGTGCTTTATCCCTTTAGGTTCCCCAATCTTTATCAATACAAAGTACATAGATACAAAATGTAGCTTGCTAATCTTGTGTAGTATTTTTTTACCACTGACAATAATTATTTTTTTTTTGTTTCAGGTGGGCATTTTTCATCAGTAATTCTCCTCAGCTGAGATAAAAAGAAGTCTATACTTTCGTAAGTTTATTAAATTTAAGTAAATCCCAGCTTCATCAGTACAAATTTTACCTTCCTAACTTTCCAATACTTTTTACATACCATCACCCAAAGTGAGTTGCGTTACCCAATACATCCATGAAATCAAAAGAGTATTCATCCCATCACAATAGGCGAATCATTACTTAAAAGAAGCGTATAAAATAATAAAACAATGATTGATCGAAGCGTTCTTCTTGACCTAGATTTACAAAGGTGATGCTTGGGTTATTTTCAACTTTAAATGTCACCCACATAATTATTTTATTCGACACACGGAGGCTGTGTAGGAGGTTTCCGTCTAATTAAAAGGTGTATAAAATATCTTTGTTATGTAGAAACCACTGTTTAAGACCAACTTGGTGTTTTAAATGCTCTTTTTGTTAAGTGACACAATGTCTAATTATTACTTTTAAAAACCACGCATGTAATCCATTATTAACATTAGCATTCGATGGTTGCCTATTTATGTTTACCAAAAATTCGTACATTTTTTACTTAACGTAATTTTATTTGTATAAAAACTTCTTGAATAGTTAACAAAGCTGCATATTTTATTATTTTATTTTCCTTAACTCAATTAATATGGATATATAAAAAAATGTTACATTTTGAAAAAGCTTAAAAATGACCTCTGCCAAAAATCTTGGTTAAGATAATCGGTCAACCATTTTTTTTTCGTTTGCCGCCTTTTTACGATTGTCAGTGAATTGTATAATAATTACTTTATGAAATGATGAATCCGAATTAGGTAAATAGAAAATCCTTAAGCCGACATTAATTACAAACTTGTTTGTTTTCTCTCACAATAATATCTCATAATCAATTTATGAGATTTATTCACTTCTCTCCACGAGAAAAGTTTCCTCCCTGTGGAATATATTGTACTACCCACACAACCGAGTTTTTTCATTAATATTTTTAATTGTTTTACATTCAAATAAAAAGAGTACATTTTCAATTTTAAACTTCACCAAAACTCATCAGCTGAATGGGAACTTGCGTAACAAACCTATTAACAAAATAAATGTTTTAAATACCGCACGTGAATGATAGTAATGGCACAAGTTCAAAATTGACTTTCAAATATGTAAAAATGATCTGATTATCTTTTATCTATCATTATCATTCCACTCATCATATATGGAGCATATGGATTTAACAAATAATCTCCTAAGCTATTAGTTAGTTCCCGTGCACCAATAGACCTAACAGAGTTTATCAGCCTCTATTGAAGTATCAATAATATTATAGTTATATATTATTGTAAAAAATCGCTTGAGTACTTATAATTCACTAATTTCGTTACTTTCATAACTTCTACGAGTTATATGCTCTCTGTATTAAGTACCACAAAGATTATTTTATATAAATTGATTTTTAAATTCTAAAATTTTATTTCTTAAATTTATATTTATTTATGGACAGCCAACAGACATACACTAAAAATATACATTTATGTTGGAAGCACTCACTTTGTAGTTATTCATTTAATTTATTTAAATGAAAACACTTTGGCCAAACTACATTTTATTATTTTTAAGTTTTTAATAAAATAAAAAAAGTAGTTTAAAACAAGTGTTTTCATTTAAGTAGTTAATATAAACAAACAATTACAAACAATAACGTCCAATTAAAGGCTGTTTTTTAACTATCTGAAAATATTAAAACAATTAAATACTAGTAATTGTTGCAATATAAATAATACTTTAAATATAAATAGTACCTTCTAGCTGCCGACAAGAGCGGCTAGGGCCATTAGACAAGGCTAATGGGAGTTTTTATATTAAGACCTAACAACCCTTTAACGCCGTGAGTTGGGAAGTTTTCCTATTTTCAGTTGTGTCCACTCTGAACATGTGTCCATACTGTGCCTTCAGCCCTACAACCTACCCTAACGTAACCCAACCTGACCTAACCGGCTTCGTACACTGTAGGCTGCTCAGGGGCGCACATTCGCACGTTTGCAGATTTTCACATATCAAAATTCAATGGATCTAGCGAATTTGTAAATTATGACGGAAAATGACGTACAACTTACCCATCTCAAGCAGCATTGGGCATAGGAGTATGTAGAAATTTTAACAGAATAAATCATGAGGTTCTTTCAAACATTTTATTTACACGAGTATGTTTTTTTAAGTACATATAAATTCGAATCTAAGCCAAACTCTGTTTTACTTTACGAAGCTTGTATGACATAATTTTTTTCCTTTTATGTGAATAACCTCATTAAAATTTTTATATCGCGCGTCGTCGGGAATCGAATCTGCTATTTCATTCATGGAATGCAAGGCATTAATTATTAAATGGTATTTTGTTGCTACTACACGAAAAATAATCTTTTATACTAAGTTTGCCTATCTAAAAATTTAACGTGCGCCACTGGCGATATTTACTCACCACTCGCCTCTTTACTTCTTAATTAGTGGCAGCTAGTGTAATTGTTTTGTTCTGTGCCATTGCCAAGCGAACGTAGTTAATTTTCGCTTTGGAATTAGAGTTTTAAGTGTGCCCAGGGAAGGGTCCGAGAATCTCGCGAGTCTTCCAGACCCTAGGGTTTGTTGGGGGTCCTCTAGACCCTAGGTTTCGTTGGAGTTCTCCAGGGCTAGGGTCCGCTGGGCCCTGTATTTATCTGTGTAGGCGTTTAGCGGCGATGATTTACAAGAAACGTGACCTAGCTTAATAGCTTTTGTTAAAATGGCCATTACGAACTTGTTCGATCGTAATATCGAGGCTAATTGTAATGTCGAAAAAATAATTGGCATTTAAAGCCGAGCGCGAAAGTTCGCCTCCCTATCACGATTGGAACAATTACCGAGAGCTGGATTCATACTTGACCTATAGAATCACTAATCAGGTAATTTCATAGGAACCGCTCATCTTCGGTCCCTCGTTGTATCACGAATTCATTTTAGATCCAATATATTATATGTAGGTACAATTATTGGTGATAAAGTATTAAACGGTTCTGGTGCAATTAATTAAAGTTGTTGTTTCCTTGGACTGGCACTAAAGTTTAAGACATGTAATAAATTGTCAAGAAATACTCAATTTCATGTTCAAAAGCACGCCCTATGTGCCCTCCGCATCATAAGGCGCTGGTAAAGGACTTTAGGATCCATTGTTGATATGCTGGAGTTCAAGTTGTTTTTGAACTGATTTTTTTTATAGAATTTAATTTAGTTGTGTATTTCATCTTTTGCGCCACCTCGATTTGCACGGAGACTTTTAGACCTTGGGACACCTCGCTCAGTACAAATATGGCAAAGTGCCACGGAATTCGAAAAACACTTTATGTGTTTTTTTATTAGCGAAGTATCACATAACTTAAAAAATATATTCGAACAAGATTCGAACTACCCGAATAAAAAAATTATACAAACAATCATGGCATGGAAAGATTGTGAGAATGAAGTAATGTTTCGGAAGAAACATAAACCTATTTGATCTCTAAATTTTTTGATTAACGCATTTTCTGTGTACAAAATTAATTATATTTTTCACTTAAATTGTCCCAAACTATTAAGAATTAATTAAACCATTTTTTTTTAAATTCAACAATTAAAGCGCCCTTGAGGTATATCTATACGAAAACGGCGCTATATAAATGATCCAAAATAATAATAATAAGTTATACGTTACATTGAAAGATTCTGATCGCGTTAAATTTACCGTGTAAATTACTTTACTAATTAATTAATTAATTTACTCTTGGTTTATTGTGTATTCGTCGGCTAAAGGGTTTGTCCTTTTTTCAATGTGGTACTACCTATCTTCCACCCTTAGACCCACACGTTATGTATAATCCGTACTCTGCCGACACTGCACTTAAATTGGCTTTATTACCCTTCATAATCAAATAATTAATACGAAAATGGCAGGCATTAATTAGTTATAATAGGGATCGTGACGTCATAAGGCCTCTCGCAAATCTAGTGGGTCGAGGGAACCAACCCCCTCCCTTCCCCCTTCCTTTACTCCACCATTCCTCGCCACTACTCATCCTGTATTCTATAACTTTGCATAAGATATACTTCTGACAAATTATACAACCATTTAAAAAATTGTTTTCGTAATATACATGATATCTTCAAATAAGCTAGGATGTTTTTTATAATAAATATTTAGTATTTTCAACCCGCAAGTACTTACCTAAATTGTATATTTTTATTTCATTACTTTTACTGTATTAGTTGTAGTCTCAATACACTTGCAAGTTTTCAAGACCCGATACGGGCGCGGGCGGGGAAAATCGGATCTCTACCGCTCCACCTGTCTGGCGAATATTCTTGTACTGGTGTGAAGTCTAGAGTCAGGTACGAGGAGACTCGGCGGTCGTGATGAGAAGGCCGGCCGGGGATTTAATACTCGGGGTCAGCGCGGTTCGCGAACCCCAGACCGCCGCGCCGCCACCGCGCCGGACCAAAGCGCTATGGGAATATTTCACACCGAAGGAGATTTGGAGTAGATAGGAAATATTGAATTTCGCACTGGATTGTTTCAACAAATCGTCGGAATATAAGCTTATCGGGCACCAGATTACTAGTAAATTGACGTGTAGATGTATTGGTGATCCCTTCACTGATGGTTAAATATAATAATTATGTCTACTTGACTATTACTTACCTTCAAAAAAATCTTTAAAATATCCAAACACGCTTCAATTGGGGATTCATTAATGTATTCTCGATATTAAAGCATCGCACAGCATTTACATAATTATCGAGAAATAGAAAATAAGATTCGAAGAATGTTTGAAATATCGACTTACATCTGCTTACATATTAGATATATCGAAAAGTTTAAAATGTTTCCTTATTTAATTAATTTCAAGGAGAAATCCAATGAAGAAAGCAGCGCAGCGGCTGTCGGCTAGCCCGTCCAGTAGCTCAAGCACAGATAACTATCGACGTAGTTAAAAGCGTGCTATTTACGTGCTATTGCTAACGATTTGAGCGTTCACAGTGACATTCGTTCGATACCGTGGTATCGATAGCCGAACATAGCCGATCTGAGCCGAGCGGGGCCGATGCAAGCTATAACGCGGCCTTACGTCAAACGTCAAATCATCGCGCTTGGCTGATTTTTTATTATTTCGACTGCTTTTCTCAATATTTGGCTTGCCGAAAACCGACTAAATTATAATAAAGATTGAATGAAGATTTGTGCGAATAAGATATATCTCGGGAAATGGCTCGCGACTAGTATGCGCTCGTTTAATAATCCCGATCGATAACTTTTAACGCGTGTTCCATTGTGATCGCGAAAACGTTAAACATCCATGGGTAAGAAATCGTTATCACGTCGCTTATTACCGAATCGGTACTGATCTGTGATGGAGCAACAGATTTCTTTTTAGGTGTCTTAATTTTGGTCGTTTACGCATAAAAGTACAATTTAAATTTCTCAATAATCTAAAACGTCAATATTCCAAAACGCTCGCAATCGAGTGTCAGAAGATTTTTTTAACAAAAAGTCAGTACATTTTTTTAATATAAAGCATTTTTAACCTGTTAGTGCTTTATGCCTCGTGAAAGGTACACAACCTGACGGTGAGTCCGTAAATTTAATTTTCCTTTACCGAAACTTGCCGTGTATTTTGTCTCTTATTTACTCTCCCCATAAAGTTTTCCTGGAAACGCTTTAATTGTGCATTTGGTATTCCATTTGAAATATTATCTAGTCGAGCAGACGGCATGACGTTTCGTAACTGGCACAAATTGAATGCATGTCTTTAATGCAATGGTTAATTTGCTAAAATGCATCGCTACCGTTTCCAAATTGCGAAATTGGTACCTGCGCCATGTGTGACTAAGGACTAGTTTAATATTCCATTGAAGTATCAAAATTGTTTTTTTTTTTAATTACATACTCAGCTAGAAATTCATTTATCGTGTAATCACACTGCAATACTCTTTATGCATAATTTTTCATCAGCGGGTAAATTTATATATGTACAAATTTCTGTTATTAATAAAGTATCCATATTTCGTTTTGGAGTCTACTTTTACAAGTATTAAAAAAATTAAACTTCGTACTTAACTCTGATCATTGGTTTATAAAGGCATGAAATAGTTATCATTTTTATGTTACAAATAAAAACTAATGAATTCAGTAACTTTATTTAGTGGCTCGAATTAAAAAACATGGCAATGAACACTGGGGCAAAGTCGAAAATATGTTTTAGTTGAGTAAATAATTAAAATTACTGGCTATATTCAAAGTTTAAGATTAACCACATGAAAAATTACCCTTTTACTCGTACCCACCTCAATCTTTTGGTTGATCCGTTGTCATCCTGTAAGGTAATTTAGATTAATTACATGATAATATTAATTTTATTTGTGATCTCTTATTCCGAATGTAAAAAGAAATAACGCTTAGATATCCATATCCCATCCAAAAAACTCGTCTCTGTTGAAGTGTCAATTGTAAATAAATTCCATTTCACGGGTAATAAAATTTCTATGCAATCTAACCATAATTTGTTCACAGTATTTGATCAGTATTAACGTGATACATTTTTACTGGATCGATAATTGACTAAACTAGCCATATGCATTTCTAAAAAAAGTTTTAAAAATATTAGATAATCTGGTTGGTTTCATTTATTCAAAACAATGGCATTCAAAATTTTAAATGCTTATTTTTTGTCCAGCGACTAGAAATCTATGTATATGTTTTTGTCTTGTAATTATAAGGTACTAAAAAAGAGTAATTTTCATGAAATATTCCAGCGGTAATTTTTTTTTTCGTATAATGCCTGCATTGTTTAGGTATATAAGTGGCCTTATATAAGCGCCCTTGAGGTATATTTATACGAAAACGGCGCTATATAAATTATCCATAATAATATAAATATGGTTTTGTACAGGTTATACGAATTATTTGAAGACGCTAAACATTTAAACAAACTTAGTTAAAATATAAAATTTTTAAATTGAATTGGTCTATTTTTGAAAACTGCGATTGAATTGAAATTCCTTATATTTGTGCGTAAAATGTTTTAAAAGAAGGCGTGAATCGCTTCAATAGTTAGTTGTGGTTTACGCTTCAAGCGTTTTTAATTTAAAGTTGTAAAAACGCGACGAATGCCTTTTTACCTTCGTAATTCATAACATAAATTTATAGTCGTAAGAAATATAACCATATATATTTTTTACCTGAGTTAAAAAAGTACTGTGGTAAAATATGAAGAACTTACACACGCGTTTATTACTAATAACAAAACATTTTTTCTATTTATTTTACAAAGTATTTATTTTATTAATACACATATGACATGTTTATACGCAAATTTGGTGATTTTTACTCTTATCAAGCTAAATAATTTCTTGTCTATTTTATCCATAAATGAGTGTTTTGCCTAGGTTATTTTTTTCGATTCTCTTTAGGAATCAAAGCTATAAACAACGTTTTAACGAAGTGCAGGACACTGAAATTTTACCAAATCTACCAACTCGATATTTTCTATGCAATATGCTATACGTCTCTCTTTCTACGCAATACGATTAAATATGACAGAAAAGAGATAAATGATTTCTCCGAAAACCGTGCTTTGAAATAATAATATTTAAAATTTATTTGATGGCAATAATTTAATATATGGAAGCTAATACCGTGAAATTTTACGATATTCAAATATGTTTTATTATCAGGTAATTTCATAGTCGTTATAATTAATTTTCCTTTGATTAATTTTAAGATCAAACATCTTGGTTTATTTTCCCTCCATATTATTATAGTGCAGCCTCCTTGGTATTAAAAATTCATATAAAATTAAGTTATAAACGTGTATTGAACTTAATGTGCAGTCAATATAGACAGAGATTACTCGCGTTTTTTACATTTAAAAAAAAGTTAAATCAATCAAACATGTTTGTGTTTTTGGCCTTGTTGCCGTTAATTAGTTTAAACAGAAATAGCCCCCCAACACTCCGGCTGGGGGCGGGGGTGGAGGGCTAGAGAGGGTAGGTAAGGTAAATGGAATCCCTCCCGTGTGTTGAAGTTTCCTTTTGTGAGCAGCTCGCGTGTTTGCAAATTGGAAAATTTAAGTATTTCGCTAATTGTTCGGTCCGTACATTCACGCTCCGCTAGGCTCCTAAAACGCTTTCATTGAAATTATTTTCATTAGAACAAACATTATTGTTAATAAGAATCTCCTACTTGATTAAAACCGCTTTCGACTAAGCGTATTACCCCTCGTTTCAGAAATCGACCGAAAATCTCTAATGCGTTTTCGTTTTGTTTTTATTTCAGTCAATTTATGTGTGATATTGTAATTTTTAAGCTATTTTTGTATTATCGTCATATCGTACATCGATTTATTTGCTTGTAAGATATGCGATCAGTCGCCAGCTTCAGTGCATCTTTAAGTTAAGTCCACTTCCTGTAGTTCTGACGTAAATAAGAGACGAATTGGCAGGAGTAGGACCTAGGACCCCGGGCACATGTCTTGTAAAATGCAGTTTAATGGTAAAAGATATTTTTCATTTATTTCGTAGTGCTTTTATAAATTGTTAGATTGATTTTGTGTGGCGTTCTTATCCCTCTCTGCCTACCCCTTCTGAGAAATGGCGTTATGGTTAGGTAGGTAGGTAGGTAAATTGATTTTATTAATCTTTAACGGTAGGTATTTAAATTTTCTTCTCCACGTTCATCTTCGAACTGTGTACTTTTAAGTAGTAGTAAATTTTCATTCAAAATCACAAATTCTATCCGGTTCATATTTTAATGTGTTAAAATAAGTTATAAGTTTTCAAATCTAAGCTGTATAATATCATACTTAAAATGAATGCTTTAGAACTATGTGTAAAATATTTATATAAATGTAAAACTTTTCCAAATTGAAGGCCCGATGGCCTATAAAAATATTTAAATATGTTAGGATTAATTTTACAGTTTTAATGAATTCAATTAACATTGATGGTAAAGGAGGGATTAGGATGATCGTTTTTAGTACTACGTGTTCTACCTGAGGGTGACTTCCTCCCCTCGAAGCCCCTTCCCTGAGAGTTCCTTTGCTCCACTAAATTGGACCCTTAATAATTATTTTCGTCAAGTACCCCTCTGTGTGCTGTACAAGGTACAAGTATTAGGTCGGACGGTAGTTGGTACAACGCAAATTGCTAGAATTATAACAAATTGTCGAGTAATTGTTTAATTTGCGTTCAGGATAAAGCCCGTACGAGAACATAACGAGATACAGATATTTGAATAGAAACATCTTTTGCCGTGTGAATTGGCGTAATTATGATGCGTTAATGTTGTTTGTGTTTTTGTCATAATGTTGAACAAAGCGAGCTTGTAAGGATGTCTAGAGTATGTATATATATAACACATATTATATCCTCTAATCCACACATACATACATCTCTCGGCCTACTCACACTAGTCCCAGATCTTCAGTAGGTATTTCATTCTCTCCATCAAGTCGTTAAGGCCTGTACCGCCCACCCTTCGCTGTAGCGTGTAAATTTAAGGTCTTTATTTTATAATTATCCCTATAAACAATTAGTAACTCTTTCACGGGGATGTAATTTAAGAAGGTTACGGAACGCCGTATGTGCCTCGCATTTCACGTGAGCCGCTAGCTAAAATCATTCGTGTTGTTAGTGAATTAATTACGAGCTTTATTGTCTGAAATTTTCATTGTGTTAGTCGTAACAGCATCTCTGTTCGCGTATTATTCCCAACTTTTAATTAAGTCTAATAACTTCATACTTTTGTTTAGTACGAATAATGTTAACGTTTCAATTATAATTATAACAGCCGAAACGAAATCTAGCGTCATAAATAAAAGAAAAACGTTTTTTGTTGACGTTTCGAAGTATGATCGTGTGACCGATCTATCGAGGTATAGACATTGAAGAACCGTTTAGGCGGTGACTTTGAACGCGCAACAAGAAATTCAATAACGCTTTTTTGTGGTATTGTAATATTTTGGCAGAAATGCTCTCGGTGCAATATTAAGGCTATATGTACTGGCCTGGTTCCGCAAACATCCTAGTATAATACTGTAGTGGGTTGTAAGTTGTAAGGCTGTACTCTCAGTCGGGCACAAAGAAGAGGAAGGAGGCATCCGTTTCCGCGATAATTCATATTATGCTAATAAAAAGTTGAGGTTCTTCACATTACAGTCAGCCTTTATTTCACTCGCCGGAGACTCGAATTAATTCATCCGCTCGTAAAAACGGTCTTCTTTGTTCTGGAGACCAAACAATGGCGTACAACTGGAATGTTTGTTTTCAGCAAACAAAAAATTAAATTGTACAAATTTGTGTTCCCGCGGTGTGGATCGATCCAATTGTTTAACGTTTTCTTTACAATAAAAATCCTTGAGTTTTGGTTTTCACTATGCAGCTTGAAAAATCGTTTGTCCTTATTACACTAACTAGAAACATTTTTGCAATGAAGATTCATAGTTCAATTTCGTAATTATTTTTTTGCAATCACACTATACCAAACTATTAATATACTATTTGTATTTCAAGTTTTAAAACTGACTTTAAGGTACATTTGTTATTTAAACCATTTCATTGAAACATGCGGTTACGTACCTAAAAAAACATTTTTTTTTGTGCATTTACATCTGAAGTAAAGCGTGAGCCTTAAATAAAAATAATCTATATTTATTGAGGAACATCTTACAAATGGTAAGTTTGATAATAATTTCTCATTACTAAGGACACAACATTTCGTACAAAAATACACACAAATTCAATCATTTATTATCGAGGGGTGAATTTGAAAGGCGAATTTCTCATTCATGAAATAAAATACCTGTATTTTGTATTTATTTGAGTTTATTAAATAATATTTTATTACATACTAACAGGGAACTGAATCAATGTTGCCCATTAGTCCCGCCAATTAAGCTAATAATCTATAAACCCCGCTCCAAATTAACAGAAGTCAGAGGTGGATTCGGAATGTATGCCAAGTAAAAGAAAAACCCAAAATATAATATACTCATTATGTCTCTATTGTATTTTCTTGTTTGTTCTCCGAATAAATTAAGAGATTTATTTTTTTTATTATAAATGTCGTCATAATTCCTTTATGGGATTAATAACTCACCCTACAGATTCTGAACAAAATGTGGAACATTTTTCAGCAATCAAATCTATAACACAATACATAAATAATTAATTAAGAAGTCTAATTATGTACGTCCTTAGCAGTGTGTTTTTTACAGAGGTTTGTAATTTTTTTCAATAATTTAATATTTATGTATTATTTATATGAATTATTATTTTAAAAATTTGTTCTCTAAAAAAAAGTATATACAACATGGGTACTCGTAGGTATGTAATATCAATAGTCATCAACGACACACGACGTTAAAGGCAATATAATCTCAAAACGGATTCAACATTTTCATTTTCAATCAAAATACCAATAAAGTTTTCGCCTCGAATCACGTTATTTTGAAATCTTAATAAAATAACTTTAACAATGCCCGAGTTTTCCGATAATATAGGTAGATATATTTTATTTGCATTCAATGCATACAAATGCAACAATGCTGTAATATAAACCGATTGTTCTTTCTGAACCTACAAATAGCCATTGCATAAAGCGAAACTATCTTATCAGCACTGCATTATTGGGAAACAATGGACATGATACCTCTGTATCTTCAATTGAAATGCAGATTATGCATTTTATTTAACATTAAAATTAACAAAGTTTTAGAATGCAAGTCCCTAAGAAATAATATTTTTACAATCGTAGAATTAATTAATAAAAACTCTAAATTGGCAAAAAAAAATGTATCAGATTTTTTATATTGTACCTACCTATTTTTTTATTTTACTATGTGTAAGTAGGTACATAATTTATTCATTTCGAAATATTGTTCACTTTCCTTTACCCGAGATCAAATTTTAGCTCTGTAGCTTGTTTAGAGGAAAATGTTATTTTTTTCTGATGATATTTGGAGACACAATTATTAAAATTTTCACTTGTACAAAACATTTAGGGTAAAAGACACAAATTCCATACAGAAAATACGAGTTTTTATAAATATGTTTATCGCGTGCGATATTCAAATCTCGAAAATAAATATCAGGATAACCTCAAAATTAATTACGTTATGTGTACTTCCAGAGATTTGGTTTGCTTTAACACAAAGCTTTTCTAGAGAACTCTTTGGGTTTAGCAAAGTGTAAATAGTGATCCTGAGTAGATATTTAAATGTAAGTAGATGCAAATAAAAGTGTTTGTTCCCAAACATATTAGGGCCTGCGAGCACTAATGGCCGGCCCACACGACGCTGTTTACCGTACCGCGCCGGACCTGTACCGTGCACCGTGGACCTAACAACATAGTAAAAAAAGTAAAGAAAGCGATAGGAATAAGAAAAAATATATATATTGTTGATATCAAGCATATTATATGACATAAATGTGGTGATAAAGCACTTCACCAGTACCTACACCAATAACAATGACAACCAAAATCGAGAAAACCTAAACAAAAAATATGATAATTATTCATAATGAACTAACATGAGTAGGTAAGTGAAATTCTATTGTAGACATTTTTTAATAAACAATTATTCATATTAATTTGTGCAACCATCATCTCTATACACACAATTGTCCAAAAATTGTCTTGACATTATACGAACCCTGAATTCAAAAACATATCTTTTACAGGGGCAGTCCACTTAAATTTATGAAAAAACTGTCAATATGAATTTAACATCGTCATCTTTATCTTATAACTGCTGGAATTTATGTTAACGTGCATTATTCAGTTGTCCTTAAAACATTTGGTTTTTACTGTTGTATTTTTTTTCTTTTGGTATCACAAATTTACATCTTGCGTTGTAGTTTTTGTGACTTCGTTTAAGTCCGTCTTAATTTGAGTCACCCATCCAAATATACACCGTTCGTCTTTGGTTGCAGTGCGCCGCTTTGTTTTTTCTTTTTTTTTTCATAAACGCGCCTATTTATCTCCGGCATTATCAAAGGTACCGCCGAGCTTTGGACGGGCCGTGCCGTCTCTTGTCATACAACATAGGAAGAAGTATAATGCTGTATAGTGACGAGGCCTTTTGTAAATGTCACATCTCAAGTAATGGGTGCTGACTCCGATGTATTGAAATAAGCTCGCAATAACATGCAACTAATATCTAGAACCTACATTGGACTCACTTCAGACCGCACGCGCACATGGAGGAGGTATAACTAAATTGGGATTGTTCTTTTTGATTTTAATACTATTTTTATTAACGGTTTTCGTGAAAGCGCTGTTTATATTTAGTTTTACTGCTGTCTTTATATTTTTTTTTCTCCATTTTTTAAATTCGAAAAAAGGGCATTTTTGCGTTTTCCATATTTACTATAATTTGCCTTAAAGGGCATATGAAAAACATTGTGCTATAATAATAATGGCTATATCTTAAACAGACATTAGTTACTTCAATGTGTGATTTCTATTTAGACTAATATAAGTGTTTTATGAGTTACTAAGAAAAACCGGCGATTGACGATTAAAGTGACTGAAAAAAATACTACACTTTATATCTATATTTTTTTAAAACTAATCGCCAATTACAGTTGACTTATTAACACTAAGCAAGTGATATAAACAATATTTTCCATCATGCAAAAAGGTGTCAATTTTAACGCGCACTCGGCTCTGTATAATTACAGGACCGAACCGGACAAAGTAATTAGCGCTCGTGCGAGCGAGTGCTTTTTAACACAGGGTCTAGTCACAGGGGCAAAATTACATTAATTTTTTTGCTGCTACAAAGACGTAACAGGTAACACATTAAAAACATTATATTACCGAAATCCTACAAGACTCAATATTTTTTGCAGCTTACTCCCTTTCGCTGCCCAGCATCAGTGCGCCCACAGAGCAGCATGGTTCTCGTTAAATCTTGAGAGTTCCTTACCGTCCCTAATTTACTTTTACCCTAACCGCTGGCCTTCTGAAATCTCTCAAGATAACTATTCTTACGTCCACCCCCGCCACGGCTCCCCCTCCCCACACCCCGCGACCAGCAAACCCGCGGGTAGGAAATGGTATAACTTTGTGAATAATGTTTCTTTTCCTTTTGTCAGGGAAATAATGATTTCGTGTTACCGTCACAAGTCGGAAAAACTGAATTAATTTAATTTAAATCTGTAATTATATTTTTAACATTATTTTGCCGAAAAATTCCGTATCTGTATTTTATTATAGACGTACCTAAATATATATATTTTTAGAAAGTGCAACTATTCTTTAGTGCATAGTCAGTTGTTTGTATATCTAAAAAGAAATACAAACAACTGACCTTTTTTTTATGTTTCCTCTAGTATTATCAACATCTAAATCATCCATATGATGCATAATTAAATTGCATAAATTAAATGGAAATAAAATATATTTCTTTACATCTTGCTTAAAACAATCCAGCTCCACCGAAATAGTGCAGATATATGTTTTTTTTTACATTTATTACACTACATATTTAAGTTATTTCTTCCTCTCTTCCCTTCCATTGTTTCCGCCATGTCCCCCTTCCAGGGCCCGTATGGCAATGTTTGCCCAGGACCTCACAAAGTAATCTAAATTAATGTGCGTATGCAGTTAAGGTACCTGCGGATGTCCGGCTATACGCGTCCGGCCGCGTTCGCGTTCGACGCCCGTCCGGACGAAGTACAGAAGAGGGTGGGGGTGTTGACCGAAGCGTAATTGTCGTATTGTTAGCGCCCAGCCGATCTTACAATGCAATTTTGAATTTCCCGTCGAACAAATATTTTCCCAGCCCGGCCGCATTCAAATTTGAGAAGATATTTTTTGACAGCCATTTTCGAACGATATCTTCTGTCGAAATGAATTCCCTAATTCTGCCCTGTTCGATATGACAGGTTAAAATCAGACTTGACAGGGGCAGCTTAAGGCATACCTGACTCTTCACCTCGGCTCAGCAGTGGCAGTGATTAGATTTTTGATCTTATAATGACATTTTAAATTAACCATTTACCAGTGTTCGCAATTTAAAAATACTTTAAAATCGTAAAAAACATATTTTTCAGTATTTTTTGCGATTCCATAACACTGATAAAATATGTGTGTAGTGATTGAAGTTTGGACATGATCGCACAGAAAACTTGTCAACTCTTCTACGCATACATTTTCCCGCCTTTTCGGCACAAAGGTTTCCCGCCCACTCACACAGTGAAAGGGTTTCCGCATATCGCTATCGACACTTCAGGCCGTAATGGAAAGTAAACACCATTTTCAAATGCAATTTGTCGAAATCGGTACTCCATTATTATGGCAATACTAAGCCCTGGCCGTGTACACGCGCTGATAGTGTATTGGTTACATTTTACCTTACCCACTCATTCCAGTCTTAGGCCATGCACTGTTAACGAATACACACACTTTGTATTTTATATTTCTGCACAATATTGTTGGTTTAAGTATCGTTTGTTCTTTAGGATGTATCGAGTTCAAGAAAAACAAAATCTTAACGAAACGATATAATCTTGTATGCGTCATGTTTACATGCTCATGCTAAACGAATTCAAATAACTCTACAACTTAATAACACAAAATATTCCTTAAATCATGTTCTACTTTTTTGTTCGAATCCCACTTCGGAACAACTTGTTTCCTGCTTTCTGGCACAGTTATTTCCGACTGTTTGAAAGCAGCCCCTAAATCGAAATATTTGAGTAAGAACTCAAATGAAAGCTGCTAATATTATTAATATCCTAACAGAGACAGAGAAACTCTGGATATCTGATATCAGCTCAGCATGGGTATAATCCAGTAATTTGTCCACAAGTATTTGTACACGTTCAAAATGTTGTTAGAAAGCAGCCAAATTATAGTACGTGATAGATATAATGAAAGCAGTTTGGTTATTAGAAAAAAAAAAATTTTACTTTATAATGCACTCAGGTACAGTGTTTTTTCAAGTTTCTTTCTGCAACTAAGCTTTTCTGATTTAGATTTGTTCAGAATTTTCCCATGAGTGCCACAACATGGTGCGTTGTCAAAACATTTATTAAAATTAATTACAATCCTAATTTTTATATCTACTTTTCGTAAATCGTATTCATTTTATGTAATCCCGCCCTTCTTATAAAATACCTTCGATGATCTGCACTTCAACAATTTATCATCCACCTTCGATTCGGAGCCCAAAGCCATCGACATAGTCCAATTTGTCCACAAAAGCCCCGGCGGCCTACGGCTCAACGGCCAACGTTCTACACAATGAAATTATACCTAGACCGTTAAGTTCAGTTTATTTTAGGCGCAAGCCTTTAGCCATGCACCGATAGTGCATGGAGTATGGAGTGTATAGATTGTATAGTGTACGGTGTATGTATCTTCTGTATGGTTTACTGACAATGTATGCATCCGTGTGCAATCTGCCGAGAGGCGAAGGATTTCAATGGTGCTTTACTAAAACGTTTTGTTTGCAGAAAACGATCCTTCAGTGGTTTAAATCTTCATTAAAACACGTTACATAGTTACTGTTTCCATACACTTACGTTACCTATTTTACCTATTTTAAACACAACGTATTTGGCGTCTATCTGAAATTTGTGAGTAGTTTTTTCCGCTTTTTATTGAAAAAAATATTTCCAGTTGTATGCATTTTAGTTCATATTTCTATCCTCGTTACCTAAGTTTATAAATATTTATATAACTGCTAGTTCATCAGTAATAACAGTTGGAGGAGTTAAACTTAAAGGGCCTAATCTAAGAAGTATTTAGGTATATTATGTTAACCTCAATTTGAAATAACTTTCCTGTTGCTTAAGTTGTTTTTTTGGTCACTTTATATGGAGGCAATTATTGGGAAAGTGAAGACTTTGTCCGTCTCGTAGTGTAGCGCATTACGCTACCTTGTAAAAGGTCGCGGGTTCGATTCCCAGCGTGATTAAAATGAAATATTTACTTAAAAGTGGTTTCTCACATAAGAATATTTCACATGTGATGTACTGAAATAAACATCTTGCTTTCATGTAACAAACGATCAAGATTCATCACTGCACTTGGTATACCATAAAAGTTCCCTTTACTGCATTAGGTGGGGATTAGGGAAAGAAGTAGAGTAGTGCATAGATAAGACTGTGACATAAAAATGAATATTATATCTTATAAAAGTAGTACTGGCACTTATTTGTATGTAATGGGCCCACTTTTTGATTAATTAATTAAAGGTCGTCTGTTATCAGAAACTGCACATAATACCGATGCTCCAGAATTCCCACCACAGACAGGCACAAGTACACATTCCGGAATGGACTAATCGTCGGGATAATTTGTGGCCACGTCCGCCATAGGCCACGCTCCCGTGTACCTGCCACGATTGTTCAGTCTCGTTTTGTTCCCGATAATACAATATTTATATGCGAACAGTACTGCATACTGAACAGCGAAGTCTGCTGGCCACTGCAAACTGCAAGATTAGTAAAGCGCTATTATCCTTCATTCATTTACTCTCTCCCGTCAGACATACAGCGATATATTCTAAATCCTTAATTGGATATCATTTCATTAATAAATTTATCTATTGATATATGAATCCGTTATTACTATTGAATATACCTATCGTACAAAGATGTTTCAGTTTGCCTTTATGTTATTAGATCCGTCTCTGTGAAATTTCGCAAAGCAAGTTAACGATTTGACCGCTGGGACCCTAACCCACCAAATTGAATATCATTCATGCGATTCGGGAAAATGTACGTATTTTTATGCATTCAATGAAACTCGTTTCCCAATTGCAAACACATCAAAAACTTCAATTTTTCAACAGTTTTAAAACTGCTGTACGATTGTTGAATTCGTTTGGTTATTTTTGGTTCCAATTACGTCTTTTGTGTTTTTTCGTGCACTGACTCATTTTGTTCTAGCCGTGCATGCTAAATAGGTTAGTGGCAGCTTTCGGGGATCATAGAACTGTTAGACGCTTGTCATGGCTTATTAATCAGATTTTTGTCTTTCTAGATCTATTCTTACAGCAAGTACCTACATGATAATGAAACAAGCAAGCCCTTATTATTTATTACCTGCAAAGTAGTTAACGTGAACTTTCGTTACTTTTCAGTTATTTCAGAATCTAACGAAATTTTTAATATAAAATCAACGAATATTGTATAGCGTTTATAGATATAATGACTTAAGTTTTTTATTTTCCAATACGTCAAATTTTCTTATTGAATCACAACATTAAAATAACAACATTTTAACTAACAGTTCAACGCAGTAGTGTGGAGTAAAAAAAACAAAGTTTTATTTTTGAAACGCCATACCAATTTGTATGTTTTCTTGGCAAAGAGAGAAAAATGGTCAGCATTCTGTAGACTCTAGTACCTACTGGACTGGGTATAAGGAGCCAGCAGATGTATCACTGTACAATATGGTTTGATTGATGACCACCACAAGTTCTGTCGGAACAAACCGCTCCAATATTAACTCATTTACACAAATGTAATTCTCTTATTTGTTTCGCGTGGTTTGTTCCCCTCCGTGGTGCATTCGAGACGGGAGAAGTCTTAAATCAATTTCAGATTAGACATACATCGCTATAATAACACATAATACCCCAACACATCCGTACATCGTATCGTACGTACGTCACATTATTTATTGTACGTATCCTGTATCTAGGTAATTTTTCCCATAAATTTACAACAATTTAAACAATTTGAAATCATGACATCTACTACCACTCAAGACGAAGGCAAAACTTTAGGTATATTTTATCTTGCGACGTCAACTAAGAACATTTTTCATTACATACGATTTAAATGAGTGCATAATTGAACTATATATCTTCGGAGTCAAATCACTTGAATAACGTTCACCCCGTGGTTGTTTTAAAATTTTAATTACTTATATAAAAATATCGAGTCTTAGTAGTATGCAGATGTGATTCTCAAGGGTTGATTTCTTATCAGTCTATTGTTTTTTTTCGTAATAGATACCGAGATAACCACGTTTTCCTGTAAGGCGATAATTTTATAATAGGTGCATAATAACGGTAAAATATCATTAATCGATGAAATTGATAATGCTAGTACATTTCAACTTACAGTAGGTATTATATTTTTACTGTTTTTCAATCATTCATTTGCCATTAAAAAACTTATAAAGCTCACATCTTTGATTGTGAATCATGATATTTTATTATTGTGTTCTTTGTTTCCCATAATCTTTTCAATTGATCTAAGATTCGCTCCATCCCTGAACTCATTAAATATGCTGATAAATTAATATTCTTTATACACAATTCAACCAAGATTTTACCCATGATAAAACATTAATGACACAGTTAGAACTATTGTCTTTTTCAAGATGTTTCAG
>JAGVSP010002716.1:0-29127 GCA_022494985.1 Micrasema minimum
CAGTTTACAATGGTTGATTAGATCAAGTGTGAATTATTATTTTTAGAAAAACCATCATGTAAAATTGACAATGGATTATCGAGTAACTTTTTTAACTTGTCAACTGTATTTCTTTATAATTTATACTGATTATTATTAATTATTCTCCGACATCAGTTTCAATATATTATTTTAGTTTACATTTGAATAATTAGCGAGTGAGTTTACCTTTCTAAATAATCTCTGGCTGCCACCACCCGCCGAAGTTGGGTAATAGATATAAATGTTGTGATCTTCCGCTGATACAGGTTTCTCTACAAAAGGTTTATTGAAGATGACTCCATTCACTTCCACGTGGTCTTCTGATTCCACAAGCTCGTGATCTGTGTGCAAAATTTTAGAGAAATATATTAATATATATGGTCATAATAAAAACAAAAGGTCTGATTTTCAGACAAGAATTTCGAATCAAATAACTGTTGTGAAAATCATAGAAATTTATGCTAAGCACTAAGATAAAGTAAGTAGTGATGTTGGAACCAGTCAACAGTCAATCAAAGTACGCAAGATCGTACCAAAATAAAATAAAAAGATAATTGATTCTGAAAAATGTTTATATTCCTACTTCATTTGAAATTGTGAATATTTATCTATGTATATGAAACGTAAATGAAATGTGACGAGGTAACAATCAAAAACAAAAAATGTTGATTTTAATCTGGAAGTGTGTCAAGTTTCTGAAATATTGTATAAGTAATACCTACATGGTGTTAAATTGAATATAATTATAATAAAAACTTACGCTTTGGATCAGGAGAATCCCTATCCAGTACGGCATATCTCGGTATTTCGATGCCTTCACTTTCCAAAATTGAATATACTTTTCTACGATCCTAAAACAAAAATGGTGAAAACATGAAGAATACAATTATTCAATATTATTACTATTTATCTTTTTATAATTTCCCGCAACTATGAATCCATATAATGTATCATATTTAATTATCAAACACTAAAAATTGTAAAAAATATATCATAAATCAAAACTATTTTGTATTAATGCAAGCAGTACCTACATTAAAAATTTGTTGATTTATTGAAAGTAAATTTCAATAGATTTCATAGTAACAGACCAATCTGACAAAATGTAGGATGTAGTAAAATATTTGTGAATAAAAAACTTACTTGAATATCATACTGCATATGGAGATTATTAATAACATAAGGATTTCTTAATTTTTCATATTGGATGGCCTTATCTAAGGGGAACCCTTTGGAGTGAAATGAGATCAGGCAGTCACACATCGGCCACTCCTCAACTGGTAACTGAACATACAACAAAACGTTACAAGTTAGTTATTACCAACACTATCAATTTAATGCCCCATGCAATATCGGAACCATACAATAAAACCTGTAATACTATCGTTAATTATATGTATTTATCCAACACAGAATTGTTATTGTACGGAATGTGCAAAATTAATTTTGAAAGATAATACAGAAGTAAATAACAATTGCTACAAAAGCTACAATTGATTATTGGTGCGGTACTAATTACATAGGTATTTTAAAACATACAATTCTTCACTCCAGTGATAATAGTGACAGAATATTTTAAAACATACAATTCTTCACTCCAGTGATAATAGTGACAGAATATTTTAAAACATACAATTCTTCATTCCAGTGATAATAGTGACAGAATATTTTAAAACATACAATTCTTCACTCCAGTGATAATAGTGACAGAATATTTTAAAACATACAATTCTTCACTCCAGTGATAATAGTGACAGAATATAGTTGAAAAAAATGACTTTATTTATTGTGAACACAAAAATGAAATGCGCAATCATTTATATTTCTACACCTGTATGTTTCATTTTTCATTTTTGAACACACATTTTTGTTGATAAAAACGACACTGTGTTTTTTTTTGGCATTAAAATAATGTTTCTGTAACAAACATTTCATTGCTAATTCTAAACAATTCTAGCACTCATTTAGGTTTCCATAAAAATGTACAAATTATGCATATTATCACTTTTATCACCGAATTCTAGTACATTGCATAATATGGACAAAATGTGGACAAATTAGTACAATACAGTCCTATATCTTATTCAAGGTGTACAATATTATATGTATAGGGAAAAAACTATGGTTGTATAAATCTAAAAATTTGCAGTATCTATAATTTTTGGTAAACAAAAAATTGTTTTATTATGTACCAATACTGTATATGTGTATGGTTTATTTCAAATAAGGCCCCCCTAATAACATAAATAAACCAAAGGGTTAGTACACAAATAAATGTAAATGTGATTTGCAGTTTAGACCAAAGATGAAACGGGGAATAATATTTCTTAGTACGAGAAAGAGTTCAATTATTTTTAAAATTATAAAAAAATTTGTACCTATTAAATACATTTCAAAACTAATGATCTTAAAATAGGTTCGATAAAAGAATGAATAACAGAGAACAAAATCTATTCATATTTTTTATGTCTTTTCTACAACGCAACATATGTTTAAAGTTATTTTATTTGTACTTTAGACACAGCTGAAAAATGTATGAATTGCTAACGTGCGAACATTCATTTAAGCACCGCACAATATATATATAATGTTGGAAATGAACACAGTTAAATACACACAACGGTATCCCAATTCAAATTTTCTACAGACCAAGTAAAGACAGCAACATCTCAAAGGAAGTGTTTGATGTTAAAATGGCAAACATTCAAAATATGTACTACAATACTAGAAATTGTAAAAAAAGAAACTAGCATGCTTTGGTCAATAAACTACAAGTAGCACTTGGGTGGAACAAAACATAGGCGAGTTCGTGATTTAGAAATAAATTACTATACAGAAGATATTAGCACACAACAGTTAAGAAAAAACAAACACAAGAAGTGAAGTGTAATATTGAGAACCCAGTCATCTTGTTACACCCAATATTGTTAGATTTTTTTTATATAGAGAACCTTTAAGATAACCTCCTCAGGAAACACCAGCATCTTTATGTACTCAAACTCATCAAGACGCGTTAGGATTTCCTTCATGGGCTTGGACTGGGACTTCTTGGCCATGGCGCATACTCCCACCACCACCTTCTTCCCGCTGTCGCCATCTGACTCGCTGCCATCGCAAGACTCCAGGTCACCCTGTAACCATAACTGTCTAAGAATCATCTTCACATAAACACTGTTATTACAGACACCTCGACAAACAAGTTTTTTCATTTTTTGGGAAGGGAATATGATCACATAAAGGCTTTATGACTTATCGTTGGTTGTATAGCTGCAACAGTTTACATTCTGCTTAATACCGTACATCCATATACACCAATTTATTTCATTATTAACCAAATTAGTGCATCACTATAATGGTGATTTCACTATATTATCTGCTGAGTTTTGAAGTTCTAAGAAATCAGTCAACTCAGTATAGATTTCTTGATTCCCTTACTAAAAATATGCTTTTATTTCTATTAAGATATCAATAATGACATGGGTAAAATCCAATTTTGCTAGGATTTAGTTTTCAACATAGACTGGCTCATAGTTTTGTAGTCAACTAAACTATATCAATTCTTTCATTAGTGTCTTCTATCAAAATAAAAACATCCTGTCTTTAGCTGTCAGTGTTAACAATATTAATTTCATAGATACTTTTTCGCTCTCTCAACCAAGAAATTGGAACAATTACGTAACTCATTATTATTTTAGTGTGAAATATTGTCGGCGAAGAAACAATACCGCCCAAATCCAATAATTGGATTTTGGACAAGAGAGACAATACCTAGTACTAGGTTATTAAGGGAGATGGGCAGTATTTCATACAAATTTAACCGATTTCGATTGGCTGGCACTACTTCTTTGCCTCTGTCATTCAGCGGATATATTAGGAACTAAATAAATAGACATGGGTGGAATTTGCTTCTCTATAGATTTTTAATAAAAAAGTGATTTTGAACAGTGCGTCGCTTAGGCGGTATTGTTTCATCGTCGACAATATGACAAAAAAAAAAGAAAAGAAAAGTGAATTTACGAACTTTCTCTGAAACAAAAAAAAAAATGTGGTGATTCTTGAAGTCATTCATTTTGAGTATTGATATAGTAAATCAATTGTGACAATATTAATGTTGACCTAATATTTTGAGCACAGAGTGAATATATCATACTAGAGATAGGTACCTAAATATTTTTCAAATAAATAAATCATAATTGATTCTAGTACATTAAATGTGAGTAGTAGTACCTACTCCATGCACCAGTCTAAATTCAACGCACTATAAACGCAACGTAAACAATCATATTTCAACCGATCTTGTAACAGGTTGCAGATTAGGTTGGTACTTGAAATTATCCAAGAAATAATTTTTAAGTACCTAATGCAAGGACATTTTCTAACAAGTTATCTGTTTATTTCATTAAGCAGTAGGTATTGCAAAAATAATTTTAAGCATAACCACAAGAAAAATTAATAAATTTTCAAATATAATCAGTTTTAACAGTTTCAACACAGTTTTAAGAACTTTGGAAGTCCTTATTGACTTATTGATTGAAATTGAGGATGTAATACTGCTCTAAACGCCACCTCTTCGCATGCTTTCATAAATGCAATATTCTATAGGTACTATACTCAAATAAATGCATTAAGGAGTATGCGAGACATTCGGAAAAAACATTCCCAGTTTTGATTTTAAGAACAATAAATTATTGGTAAGTGTAGATATTCTAAAATAGGAGGAGTATAGTTGTGGAGAGTCAGAGTTATGTAATTAGAGGGAAACTGAACGAAGAATAAGGTCCAGTAACAAGTCCAGGGGCACGGGTGATGAGGAAATGGCCGTGACAATGGTGGTGAATGATGATAGTAATCTGGCACTGGTTATACAAAACTAACATGGTGAAAGCACTCGTCACAGTAACAAATGTCCTCCTCCGGGACCGAGCGTGTCTTCTTCCATCTCTTGAGGCGCCACCAGTCCTTCAGCCACGACCACTCCATGGAAACAGGTGCACGGATCACACACGGGGACACTCAAATGTAGAAATTATCATATTTTCAATCGGGAGAATGTCATTATCTCAGATCAATTTGACAACTAAATACCTACAAGAAATACACACACAGTTGAAGGAAACCTTAGAGATAATGAATGACACAGTTTAGTGTCTGTTAGTGGCACACGCATACACACACAAGCTTAATTGCTTTACAGAGTAGGGTGTGTATTTACACATTCTCACACTAGTCTAAATGGACATGCCGGAGATGTATAGGTAAACATATATTATAACTATTGTTTCTAATGCTAATTTATGAATTTTTGCTTACAGTCATTTTTGTGGTGACTTGTTTTGTTAACCTGCAGGACTCCAATACTGAAAACAATTTGGATTTCTTAAAGCGGTCTCCATTCAAAGACAAATATTTAATTTAGCATGTGTTAAAAGCAAACTGTGACCATGAAGATTAGTAGCGATATACCGCTGCATATTTACTTAGGAAACCACCAAATCCCGAGCACACAATCAATATTGAGATAATGCATTACAGGTAGATGTGAATTGCGCTAATATTTCTATTCACAGAAGCAACCGTACGTTGTGTGGATAACACTAGACCAAGCTTTTCTGAATTGGTTACTAAATAATAGAACTAGCAACAAGAAAACTATATCCCTTTCAGATACAAAACAAAGGAAGAAAATCTAGTTAAAATACTCTATGAAGTCATACAAATGACTTACCATCACATTACTTAATGACAGAAGTGATGGGTTTTACAGCAACATAAATTGTATCAAAACTCTCTTTGTCGCCACTTTTGGCATCTCGCCAAATCTAATGACTCAACTCACTCGGATGTTTCCTCATTTTCCATTTTATTTACGACATATTCTAAAATATTACATCTAATATCTATTTGACTTTTGCATCATATGCAAAGACCTGATTATTCCCCAAAATACACTGAAGTATTTCTTTGCAGAACAAAATTATAATTATTGCGTATTTCTGGTCTCAATGACGTGTGTAGGTTGATTTTCAGCATGTCGTCACTTAATTAATTTGTAACACGCATATCTCAAAATCCATGTTTTTTTTTGTTCATATTCGGTTAAAATTGCCCATACTTAATGATAAAATGAAAAAAATCCTTCAATCTGTATAGAAGAAGAAACAATAAGTACTATGAAGCAATTTCAATAGTGAGACGAGGAAATGGGATAGGTTTTGAGATTTGCAGCGTAAAAATATAAGCAACTTAAAGGGAATTAAGTGTACACAGTAAACAAATTGAAAAAGGTATTTGAATGATAAGAAAAATAAACAATAATTATAATCACTGTTTTGATAAGAATGCTTTATCTCAATGATAAAAGAAACAATTTGATTACACATAGCAATTCACAATAAATTTCTTTAGTATGATAGAAGACTATACTGTGTTGAAGTTGAATAATAGTACTATTTTATTTTCACTGTTGAGGACAAATCATATTGTGTATAATGTATAAAAATAATTGTAGGTCAGATATAAATCAGAATAAAAAATATGTTATAATTTTCAGACATCTAGCGTGTTATCTGTACAGAATAATAATACTCATAAGTATTTATAAGTAATCGATTTTGCTGAGAGATCTATAAAATAAGTGTAAAGCTTCAAAAAATGCATATTGTACAAAGCACTTATCGAGTAATCTGTGGTCCTGCGCTGATTCAGACTTTAGAGATGTCTAAGATACTATTGGCCGTGTTACAACTAGGTTATTTTTTAGAGCTAGATGAAAATACAGGCACATAAAATGTTCTAAGAATTCCAAGACTGTTTTTGATGAATACCATAGTGATATTTTGTAAAACTACAAAAAAGAATTTGGTAAAAAGTCCATAAATTGATTATCCAAAACATTTAATTACAATTCAAAGAAATAGCCCAGCACATTCCAGAATACACTCTCCTGAACGTAATTTCTTTTGCAGATGGGTACATTCTTGGCATATTATCTTATTGTAAACAGAAAATAAAGGGTATTCATAGTAATACATCCTAGTAAAAGTAATGTAAAGTCTTTTTTGACTTGTACTATACTTATATTGCTGTACATATCAAACGTAAGATTTAATTACACTCATCGCTATTGTATGTATTGGCAAATACTGTCCTTATGACATTTGCTATTTTAAGAGCATGCGCTGTCGACCGCTTCTCCATATAATCCGTAGTAACAAACGTAGTCCTCGATTTTCTCCCTGGAATTTAGCACTAGAGCAACACATTTTATTAAATATTTTTAAAAAAATATTTACTTTTATTTAATGGGGTATGAACTCGTTAGCTTATTTTTTATATTTTGATGTATGAAGCATTTAAATTTTTGAAATGATATCGACCAGAAGAGTTTTGTATCGTCTTATTGTTTAAAATAATTTATTTATCTCCTCTAACAAATGAAATATTTTAAAAAATAAGACAATACAAACATGCTTCGATATCTAAAAATTGAGAACAAAAAATCATAGCTCTAGTACTACATTCCAGAGAGAAAATCTAAGACTATGATCATATTATGGAGGACTATGTGGTGTCGCATCCTCATAGCTCATAAGATAAGTACTCATTTTATGTAAAAATCAATAAACAATGAGATAAAGAAACATTATACTCTACTGAAGCCACTATTCTAAGTAAACTTTTTCACATGTTTAGTTATATTTCGACTAGTGCACACATCTCCAAGATCACGGATTTTTGTGACTTTTAGGAAGTGTTAGAGCTATTTAAGCATAATATAGAAATCCTAGCATAGACATGGCATTATATTAAACAATTGATTGACTCTTTAGTATTTTAATATTCTAGTGTTTTGCCACTCACTCCAACTATATTTTTTGTATAGTGAAATTCAGTAAATTATAAATACCTAAAGCAAAAAATAGATAAACACAGTCACAAGTAATATTATAAGATAAAAAATCTTCATTTGAAAGTTATTTTTAAAATGGGAAACCTGTACCGAAAACTGTACAGTTTCTTGTTCACAAAACTGTACAGTCTGTCAAAAGACACGGTAAATATGTATGTCATTATCGTATGTTTGCACACAGGAAATTGTTAATATAATAATGTTAATATGTTAAGTATTTGTTTTTTTACGTTTTTAAAAGCATTCAATACATCAATATCTAGTTAAATGTTTACGTATAAAATATTAACTGTCAGGTCAGCGAAATGCCGCGCCGATCATTCAATATTCCATCCAGTTTTTGCTTTATACGGGACAGTTTGCAAACTGTACAGTTTTCTGTCCCGTTTAAAGTGTGCTTTATATATTTGCACATATTTTATTTGTAAATACTACCTTCAAGTACTAAGCAGTTAAGTAGTCAGTTGAGTAAGATTTAGGTTTGACAATCAGAAGACTCAATGTCTGCAATGCTACCGGTGTCTTTTTTACTCATTTTGTTTTCAAAATAAGGGATATTTTCTGTTCCTCTTTAGGCATTTTTACAACATGAGAGCAAGATGTTATTTTCATGCTGTTTAGTATTTTAACAGTACATGGGTAATTGAGAATATTTTATAGGTAAGTGCGCAGACTAATGATAGGTAGGGTAAGAAAGATGGTTAAGGAAAATTACTTTTATGGGATTACTTAATTTTTGGTAAATATTTCGAATGTTATTAAGTACTTTAGTAGCCCTTCAAACCGGTAAAAAGAAAATGTAATTAAAATTTGTGATCATTATTTTTATTACATTGTTATTTTTGGTGAAGAGTGGTAAGAAATTTATCTTTTTAACATTTTGAAGTCTTACCGATGACCTCAAAGGCACTATATTTCCATCTTCACCTACGTAGAACTGCGGAGCGTGGGAAGCTTGTCTCAAGTCTTGATAACCATGTTCTAACTCTGTATATGACATCACATTGACGAAAAACAATAAAGCATTACAATAACATTAACGTCCGAAATATTTTTAAATGTCTTATTTCACCTTTTCAATGACACATTTCCGAATTAACGATCGATATTAACCAATAATATAGATGACAGGTTCGGTTCGGTAAAATGGAACGATTCCACACATATTTTTTTTTATACATAGCATAACACACAACTCAGCTACAGCTGAATAATTTTCTCCGTCGCGATTTCCCCCCCATCCTTGAAGCGCCTTGCGATTTGCATTTTGCATTCTTTTGCAATATGCAATAATGACACTCGCAACTTTAGATTCCTTACCTACTTTATTTTTAAAGTCTTCGTTCAGTTCAATTAAGTTTTAAGAATAAAAATGATTAGGTATTATTCTCAGTTTTATAGTTTTAGATCCAGAAACTTTATCTTTCCTTTCACGATTTTCTCGATTTTTCCAAAGTATTTTCCTCATCTTATTATTACTGTCAAGTGTCAAGTAGTTACCCCCAAGTTACCCCTGTTTATAGTTACTGGCTACCTACCAAGCAAAATTCTCAGCTTTAAATAATTAAAAATATAAGTGATAGGTCGCTGCACATTCCAGAACAAGACTTTTTTTTTAATGCTTGTAATAATAAATATGTAGTTCATACTGGTAATAATAATATCTAAAAACACTTATATGATGGGCTGAATGAGCCGAAACACGAGTCGGTTTCAAGGTCACCACACGGAATTTCACAACATCATACGTCTAAAGTTGCCTACATATTTGACCACCAGCTGCCACACGGTAGCACTGGCTTGATGGCGCCCAAGTCAGTTGCGGCTTTAAAATAATCCGTGCATTTGATTGTCTTTGATTTTGATGTTTATGTCAAACGTCAAATGCCAGTCAAATGTCAAATAATAATAATTATTGTTGATAAAATTGATTAGTCTCGAACAAAAATATTTTACTGTATATAAATCCTATATTTGAAGGCTAGAGATGCATTAAAATTTAAGCGCCGTTGAAGTCGTGTCATTAGCAGTTTTATATCTTTATAGAAAATAATTTATATTAAATTTTTAAAATGAAAACAGTAAATATACTTGCCTTCGTCTGTCTGCCTTTCATATTAACTAACGTCGAGTCGTTAAACTTCGAGTTCAAAAGTAATAATTACTTTTTGTTGATTCCATTATTTGTTTTTTATTCCGTTAGTTCTTTACTTATGTTCTTCTGGTTGTATTTTAGAGCATAGTTCTCAGATAAATGAAACTGAAGCGTGGACTGGAAGATGGTTTCCTTCAAAGCCAACGGAGGCCACCCCGATGGATAAGCACGGTAGGATTCCAATGGGAGTGTATAATCCTGACTGTGATAATGCGCAAGTAAGTATTCACAAACATAATTATTTAAGATTATGAGAGCTCTAGATCTGTTCGTCTTTATCCATTTGCAAATAAAAATGTGCACAAACTTTTTTGTGAAAAATAAAAGCAATGGAATAACGTTTTGTGCATACTACGATTGATAGTAATGAAATAAATATTGAAGGTACACCTAGAAGTTGATTGGCTTGATGACTCGGTGAATTTCACTTGCTTTGACCACATTTCTGATTACCGTCCCAACCTTAGAAGAAGACCAATACATGAAATGGAATACATACCTCCGGCATACAAGGTATTTATTGTTTATTCTATTTTGTAAAATAGTTATAGTAGATTTATAATTTCACGATATTCCAATACAGTAGAACTTTGATTATTTGAATCAGTTGGAGATCAGATATCCGGATTATTGAAAATGCAAATAATCAAACGATAGGATATAATTATACATATATTTTCAGCATGTTTTTTCATATCTGAAATAGGTGATGCACAAACGGAATTTTCACTTGTAAAAATGTCCCAAATCACCGTTTTTTAGAAAGCTTCCAGCAGTGGAAGGCAGTTGTGTGATATGCTCCTTGATATGTCTCACATGCGGACCATGGGGTTTTTGGTCTGGATAATCGAGGTTCTACCGTATTATTCCAAAACCCACATATTTGCAATACCAAAAAATGTGTTCGCAGTATGGCTACACAATACGTATACTTAATAACTTTCTGCTTAGGCTAATTAAATAATACTCTACTCTGATAATCATAGCGTTTTCTTTTTTCATCTGTAATTAATTTGAGATATTTTTGTCTTTCTAGGCTGCACATGCTTGTATGAATACTTCTTTATCCTATGACCAGCTCATTCCTACATTGTAAGTTCAATTTTGTTTTTGTTTGAAACATTAGAAAACTATTACATTCTTCAAACCAGTTTTAATCTGGCTAATAAGAAAATTTATCTTAATTAAATTTTAATGTTTTGAAACAACTGACATGTAAGTAAATACACCAGTTAACTTAAATATGTTGTTATGGAGTAACTAACTAATCATCACACCATTTCGCCGAAGGGGTATACAGAGAGGATAGAACGCCACACCACTCTGTCCTAGCACCTTTCCCTTGCTTCCTCCACATTCATACGTCTTCTCATGCACGCACGTCGATTATTCCGACTTTATACAGTAAGCATTCAAAAATGGTCTTTAGCGTTTTAAAATCCAATCAAAATGTTATAAATTGAGAACAATGTTTTTTTTTAAAATTGGATATTGAATAAGCAAATTTTCTGTCTTTAAATTCAGAAACTGATATCTCAATAAATACCGGATAAAATCCAGTATTTGGATGCATACTAAAAATATTACTATAGCTTTGTCCAAAAATACCTCACAACTATTTATAATTGGTGGGTAGCATAGATATTTTAAGCTCAGGTTGCATTTTTATTTGATATATTTAATGAACTTATTTTTCAATGCTAAAAAGACATATGTATTTGAATTTAAACACTGGAATGATCACAATTTTTTTCACTACATTTCATAGAACAAAAGTCAAATGTTGACATACCAGCATTTGATATTATCAGCTCAATTAAAAGTCAGATGTTTTGAGATATGCTGTGTTACAAGGCAAGCAACATTGTGGTAATTTTGTGCAAAATGTTTCAGCGGCACTCACCGTCCCCTGTGGGCGAGGTGGGGGGAGTACGAGTTCGTCCCGAAGCAGCGCTGGATACACAACCTGGAGCATGGTGGAATAGTCATGCTGTACCACCCATGTGCCAACAAGAAGGAGGTCGACAAGTTGAGGCAACTCGTCAAGAACTGTCTCTACCGCCACGTTATCACCCCCTATAACCAACTCACCCCGGAATTTGTAAGTTGTTTCAATCAAATTTTGACAAGTATTAAGTCGTTAAAAAAATTCATTAATTCAGTGAAACATTTTAAAGCTGTTCAAAGTTTTACACTACTGTGAACAAGTGTTTTCAAAATCAAATTCCTTCACTTTTATTTTTTTGATGTGGGATGATGATGAATACATACACAAAGCAAATCTTCAAATTGTTGATATCTATCGCCTTTCTATAAAAACTTCATGTCTGTTGAGACTCGTATCAATAATGATAGAGTTTTACCTACCATTAAAACTCCTATTATGTTGCCTCTCTTATCCAGAATATGTTTCGTGAGATAGCATCTCCATTTCGGGCAGCGCAAGCAAGTTCCTACCTGTCATCTAGTACCACACGCCTACTAAACGCAACCCTTTTGTTTCTTAAGTTGGTATTACAGCTGTCACTTGGCAGGAGAATGCATAATATTATTCAATTGACGTCTGAATTTCGTCGCGATAGCATACCTACCTGTCAAAATTGTTGTTATTGCTTTGTTTATCAAATTGTTGATGTCTATCGCCTTTCTATAAAAACTTCATGTCTGTTGAGACTCGTATCAATAATAGGTAATACTAACACTGTTAAGATTGGTTATACTTACACTACTTAATAGGTAATACTTACACGGTTAGATCTTGTTTTTAAAATAGGTATTAATGTGATTTTTTTTCTTTTTGATATCTTAAAGACTGATTGATGCGTCTTGTTTAGCCTTTAGCTCTGGTCGCGTGGGGAAACCGCCTGCAGATGTCAGCAGTTTCCAAGAAAGTTGTCCTGAACTTCATCAAGGAAAATGCTCTCAGAGGTCCCGAGCAAACAGCTAGAGATGGCCAGTATTCTTACAAGTTGATAGAACATTCCAAAGTTCTGTCAACAGAGACAGATGATGTACTGTGTCCCAATTTGTATTAGTTATTATTTTAACAAGGACTACTTTAGGAGCTGGCGATGAAAACTGGACTTGTCCAAGATTCCTTTATTTGTTTTGGGTCTTTAAACTTTCTAAACTAAAACTTTCTCTAAATGCTCTAAATAATTGTCAAAAACTAACTTTTCAATCAGAAAGTTAGCTAATCACTTTATTCATTTATTTGATTTGGACATCTCTTGTAAAAAATCAATTAAAGGACAAGACTGGTTTTGTTCGCCTGCTCATTTCAATATGCGATACATATATAAATAAATATTCTGACCAAATTTTGTGAGAAATTTCTCTTTTGTGAATGTTGACTGATCTTGATTTTGAAAAGTATAGAATAATTATGCAATGGTCACAATGGTACCTATTTACCTTAGCCAAAATGTGTTATATTTTTGTAAGTAAAATATTTTATATTGATGTTAAAGAAGTGAAATATTGTAAATTTGTATGCTTAATGTATATTACACCTGTATAATACATGACTTGATGAAGATTTTTTATTCTTAAAGTACCTCAACAAACTAGGAGGAGTTGTATGTGTGTGGGTAGTGTGGAGTGTGGAGGGTATGATGGTCGGGGACGGAAGTAAAACAAACACAATGTAGAGAGATATAGGCAGAAAACACCGTTTATTATGATTATTAATGAGAGAAGTATTGTTACTACATACACAATTTAATTTCCCTATAAAAATCAACTATTTTACAGTGCAGTGTTTTCCCAATCTCCTGTATAGAAATACATAGAATATCAGACTGCCTGTTTACAGAGAAAGCCGCTCGTGTAATGTAGTGAGTATACGAGAACAGTATCTGCGACTGCTGATGGAACCTTGTGTAGGAAACACTAGCACTCCTCACTCCTCACTAGCCAACATGTCCTTTTACTTTTACCTTAAATGGATGCAATAAAATGCTACAAAATTGACACATAAGAATTCGGGCTAGACCAGTAATGTAACTTGAGATATATATTATAGAGGTTCTCTTCCAATGTTTAGTACATGTCCACATGACCTAATGGCTAATGGCCAACTAGCCATTTCCAATTTCCTAGCTCTGTTATCTACTCTATCTACCCGTCTTTATCTGACCACATTCCAAAATGAAGGCAATAGTGTTTTTATTTTAATGAAAAGTAATGGAAAAAAAAAACAAGTGCTGAATACAAATTATAATTCCACGAACTATATATTATTAATGTAATAATTGATTTAAGTATATATTTAAATCTAAGTTTACTTTATTGAAACAGTAGAGATCATCGAAAGCTGACTAGAACATTTTATAGTAATTTATGTACAAACCTAATAAACTAGATACCTAATAAATCTTCATCATGGAATATGTAACAATTGAATATTTTGTACAATAATACAATATATATGTAAGTAAAGATCCAGCCGGTTACAAAATGTTGAATGATGCCTCTCGCGGGGCAGTTGTGCATTATGAGTTGTGCGAGACAGCCCGTAGGGCCCTCGTGTTAGTTGCGGGTACAGGTACACACCTCGGCTGATGGCCACTCATAACGCCACGCTGCCGGAAGACGGGGCTGTTGCGCATTATGAGTTGTGCGAGACAGCCCATGGGGCCCTCGTGTTAGTTGCGGGTACAGGTACACACCTCGGCTGATGGCCACTCATAACGCCACGCTGCCGGAAGACGGGGCTGTTGCGCATTATGAGTTGTGCGAGACAGCCCGTGGGGCCCTCGTGTTAGTTGCGGGTACGGGTACAGACCTCGGCTGATGGCCACTCATAACGCCACGCTGCCGGAAGACGGGGGCAGTTGTGCATTATGAGTTGTGCGAGACAGCCCGTGAGGCCCTCGTGTTAGTTGCGGGTACAGGTACACACCTCGGCTGATGGCCACTCATAACGCCACGCTGCCGGAAGACGGGGCTGTTGCGCATTATGAGTTGTGCGAGACAGCCCGTGGGGCCCTCGTGTTAGTTGCGGGTACGGGTACAGACCTCGGCTGATGGCCACTCATAACGCCACGCTGCCGGAAGACGGGGCAGTTGTGCATTATGAGTTGTGCGAGACAGCCCGTGAGGCCCTCGTGTTAGTTGCGGGTACAGGTACACACCTCGGCTGATGGCCACTCATAACGCCACGCTGCCGGAAGACGGGGCAGTTGTGCATTATGAGTTGTGCGAGACAGCCCGTGGGGCCCTCGTGTTAGTTGCGGGTACAGGTACACACCTCGGCTGATGGCCACTCATAACGCCACGCTGCCGGAAGACGGGACAGCCACCACACATCTTCCCTTAAACCTATTGTAGGCTATTATATAAAGGCATCTAGATACAAGTCTACATTTATATTCAAAATGTTTAACACTTGTATGCGATTGCTTTTAGCCTTTTGCTTATAAGTGAAACACACGAGAAGAATTAAAATTTGACATTCTACAACTTGAAGCGGACAACACAGAAATTAGACAGTAAATGGTACATCTTCGGCGGAACTACACGCCTTTGCGAAAATGTCAATCACATTTTGCCGAGTGAATATAGCGATCGGTCTCATACCGTACAGTTAGGCTTAGGCCGGTGTTATTTACGAGCTCCGCTACTGCGCAACTCCAAATATCACAAATATATATATTTTACGCAATTATTATACTTTGGGAACACTTGAGTCGTAAGTACATAGTATAACAGTTAATTAAATTGTTTAATATAGAACAGGTTAGAGCATAACCACAATAATTATGACTAAAAGAATAATTACTTTTTATATAAATTTGAGTATACATTCTCTGGGAAAAACACAGATTGGAGCTAAATACATGAACGGGTGTGGGTGTATTTCCCGATCAATTCACTTTCTACTGACTGAGGACCATTTATGTATTATGCGGGACCATCTTGTCCGAGAATGTTTTCAAAAAAATTTTCTAACTATAACGACTACAATTCCATAACTGTACAGCTTACAAAATTCTCAACTTATTTGGACAAATTCTACGGATAATGTTAGACATCTTTTCTACATAGAATTTGTCCAAATACGGTGTATCGCTATATAAAAAAAGTTTTTATTATTACATTTTCAGTAAAATTATTGCTACAGCAAGTTTTTTCTTTCCTATGTTAAATACGGCACCGCTGAACAAGAGCGTTGGACATCAGTGTACGAGTGTTGCTAGGCGGGCGGCGGGAACCACTCCTACTGTAGGGAGACCTTCGCCTGGCTCCACAGCTCAACACAGCACTCCTACACTGATGTCTGCCAAGTAAAGTTACAATTTCACTTATATAATGAGAATGAACATTTGAAACACCACTAACAACGGAACAAATGTGGCATCGGTGGGACAAAACATGAGTGAGTTTCGCTACGGAAGGGAGGGCTAAATGTAGGGTCGGAGATATGTAGTACCGGGGGTGCATCGGGGCGGAACAGGGTGAAGCCACACAGAGCGATACCGAGTGGAGCGGGGGTGGTGGGTGCTGGCGTGTCCGGCCGTGGCCGCACTGCGGGGGCGTGGTGCCTACAACACGACCAACAATCAATCCTACAGCACCGACACTTCTGACCTATTGCACAGATCAACACAACATGCGCGAGTGTGATTCAAAAAGTTATTCCATTGTGTCATGCGTGGTTTTTAGTGTGGTGTAAAAAATATTTCTCAACTTCCCTTAATATTTGAAAGGAGAACATAAATTTTTGTAAAGAACTTCCTGAAAATATTTTTATTCTGATAGTTAGATATGATTACATATATTTGGACATTCTGTATCATCAGGCACCCGTGGACCAACAAGCCGGGCATGCGGGCTTCGAGTTGAATGGGTCAAATGAAAGCCAACAGACCCGGCCTGAACTTTAGTGGGTGACAACAGGCTGGAATTTGTACAAATATACGTCCGCAGATCAGGCCAGTGGGTCTGGTACACTGGTATATGGGCACCTAATGAAGACAATAATGTTAGTAGAAAGAAAATTACAAAATTTATCATTCGTAATCCTTTAGATTAAGATAACTTTTTGAAAATTCAATGTGTGATATTGTCATGATGTAGAAAGATGAACTTCATAAAAAGCTTAAGAAATATGCTATTTTGAATATTATGTATAATTATGTAGGTAGTAGGTAGGTATGTGTTTTCATTCATGTGGGCCGTGGGGTGGTGATCAGGCAACAGTCATTTTGCGAGTTCTGTCATTCTAATGCACTTCAATTTCGTATTATTTTCCATTTAGCTGGTTTGAACCAACAAAATATTGTATTTACAGCAAAAATATTTACTTGTTTTTTTTTATTAATGAAAAATCGAAATACATACATACTGGATAAAAAAATCTGTGACATGTTTGTGCTATGTATTATTTTTATGTTTTGCAAGACTTATAACATAATATTATTAGTGTTGTGTTTTCATATTCAAAGTGAAAAATATATTTCAAAACGGTTGATAAGTTTCAGTGAGAGCATAAATCAAATAGACTGTATTAAAGTAGTGAAGGTGTTATCAACAGAAACCTTTGGACTGCTAAAATTATTTTGATTATTATTAATGTTAACAACACGGCACAAGGTTCTATGTTACTCGGGAATTTCATTTCATTTTCAAATCTACTGGAGCGACTAAAGGTGAAATCGGACAGACATGAAACATTTTGAGCAGTCGGAAGGTTGACTATACAACATCAAGTAAAACATGGCATCGGGGTTGTCCAGGCAGACGTAACAGGAAGTGTGAAGCTGAGGAGTGCGTACTGTGGACTCGTGGAAACAAAATACTCATCCCGTATAGTAACCAAACCTTCACATTCCAAAGTACCCGGCCAGCGTAGAGGCTAGAACCACCGCCAAAATGGACAGGCAAATCAAAATCATGATCTTCTTCTGCGCGTCAGAGGAGGAAAAAACAAATGTATTAGTAAAAAGGGTATAAGGCAAAGTGGAGTTACCTCGGGGCAGGCGGGTGATCTTATATGAAGTAACTGGACACATAGCTGGCAACCAATATCCCCAACACAGTCAGGCAGATAAGGATCATTATCTTCTTCTGCGGGGGGCAATAATCATATGTCACAAACCTTCAACTCGGCTAACATTAAGCAAACATATACCTAAATTATACCATTTTACACATTATGCAGTGTAAAATGGCGCCACTGAATCTGTACCATAAAACTCTTACAATTTTACAAGCAGATACTAAATATTCTTTTAAAAATCTAAATGTTCAAAATAACAAAATAGATTCTGGTGTTACATATCTAACGTAATCTCATGCTGTAAGAGCAGAGAGAAAATAATTCCACTCAACTTTTTCAAGAATTTTGTTTTTAAATATTGGATGTCAGGAATCAGATTTAGATATGTTTTTACTAAAACTACACTGAAGAAAATAAACACAGCGTAAATCTTCTTGCAACATTGTAAAAAAACATTATTTCATTTTATAATTTACTTACTGAATTTTCATAAAAAATATTTACTACATAATATGCCAATTGTATTACTGGACCTGTATTCACTTGAAATATATCCTCCTTTTATTAATGTTATTTACATACTACCTCCATAATCAAAAATAAATTAAGAAGTAGTTATGTTTAACTGACTGCAAACAATAAAACAGATCTAAAAAGAATTTTTATTTTGCCTTTGTCCGTTGTCAAGATATTCAATACCACAGAATAAGAACTCAAAATCAAATAAAAAACAAAATCATTTTAAATAAAATAAATATAATTAAAAAACATATTGTAATATATACATTGAGTAAATATAATAATCAGTTAAAAAATAAGTTTATTATTAACAATAGGGAAGTACATTATATACGGGGAATTTGTCATAACTATTGTTGCCTCACTTCGCTTGGGTGAGGGTGGAACTTATCACAATTAAATATCCCATCCATTGTTACAAATACATTATTGACATTGAAACATTGTATTGTTATAATTTTTTGTAAATAAACATTATTCATTTCACTATAAATATAGATTTTTTTATTATCAGAATCTAATAAAATCAATTGGATTCCCTCAACCACTGACAAACTTCTTCATAAATATCAATTAATCATTTTTTGACAACACTTTAAATGTTCTTAAAAAATAAGACAAAACGAAAATGTCTTCTCATGTAACATAATGGTACAGACTATGTAAACATATTTTTAATTTGAAAAATGTATATTTGAAATATTTATGCATCTTTATATTAAAATTATAAATAACTTATGTACATTGTAAATAAATAGATAAAAAAGAAGTAGAAAGTGAGAGTAATGATGTTGATAAAAAACATTGAAAATTTAGCAGCTCGTCTTGATTACTAAAGTAATAAGCATTAAAATTATATATTTATGAATTATTGTGGATATTATTACCTGGCAATATTGAAATTCAAAGAGCAATGGTAGCTTGAACTCGCTGAAGTTGCTGAAGTTTGTGGTGACAAATAATGATGTGAGGTACGCTTCGTTACTTGTGCTCAACAAGTTAGCGAAATCATTAAGTACAAGCTAACATTCATTCCTGTGAATTTGTTCCAAATAGTAAAAAAAAAATGTTGGATGAAGTGGAAAATTTATTTGAAAATGTACTTGAAATGACAAAAATAGGCTTGCAAAAAGATGCACGTCATATTATTTATATTATGAACATAATTATGGAAAAATTTAAGCATAGTGCCCATTACTGAACCAAAAATTTAACTCAAAATGACATATACAAAATTTGGAAACCCTTTTGGTGATTAGATACGTTTTCGGACAAATATGAAGCCACAAAGAAGATTATAATAGAATTTACATATGACACTCTAACTACTTAATTTCTAATAACTAATTTTATTAATAAGCAGTTAACATTTTGTATTTATTTTTTAATTGCGATTCTGTTTCGTGAGAACTCAAGCTCCAGTCTGAATGACAAAACTCCCAGTTCCGTCTGTTTGTGTATAACCTACTCTATATTTACACAACGGAAGTCCCTCGGACTATTATTAATCTTCGTAATTATGTCGTCCATAACGCTTCTCGTGTCAATATCCTCGGATAATATTGCTTTATTCCTTGCTTAAAAAAAGTCAACAAGAAAAGCTACTAACCATCACTTATTCATTAAATGTTTGTCAAACGTCATTTGGAAATGATTACTTAACAAAATCACAGTGTGTGATACAAATAATATAGAAACTAATAGACCGATAATTATTGGTGAAAACGTGAATAAATTGTAATTTTCAACATTTGTAATTAAAACTAAAGTAATACACAAGTATGTATTTAGTAAATATAACACAATAATTAGAGTTATTTGGACATTTGGCTCTACAAACAGACGTATTGTCGATGTGATAGAGAAACTTAGTTTGGCAATTTTTCTTATACATAAATGATTCTTTTATATTGAATGTAATCTATTTTATTTATACTTGCCACTGTTTTAATGTATATGTTTATACGTAATTCACCTGATAAGTCATAAAACATTGTGTTTAATATAAAAACTGAATTAATAATTTAAGAAATATACTGTGTTGTGGGAGATCGAAAATCATTCAATAATAGTACATCAATCCATAGTAAAACATTACTTAATCAAATAAATAATTTATGATAAGAAAAAACATGTATTTATTAAGAGCCTATTATGAATACTGACAGTTGTGACTGGTAAGGTGGTTATTCTAACCAAGGTAGTCCAATACTAAGATATAAAATAACCAACACGAAAATAACATCTACAAAATAAGACAATACTAAAACTTTATGTAATCTAAATTTTATTACATTTCTGACTGCGAAACCCCTACCTACAGTGAAACACTTCTTTACTTGATAACAAATATCTGATCAATTCTTTTATCATTCACAATTACCTACACGATTTCCATTCTAACTGTAATATTAATATAATAAAGAATATAATATAATATTATGATAGTAAAAATAAATTAGAAAAAGCTACTATTGTAAGTGGTATTAAATTATCCATAGATTATATATAATATGGTATAATATTATGGAAAACTGTGTACAATTGAGTAAACAAAATAACTGGTTTTGTACTAGACTTCTTTATCCGTAGATTGTTCACTTGACTGACTCTGTATCTCTAAACAATACCTTCACACTGTATATATTTTATATATAATATGTATTACAATAAATATTCTTATTAATAAAACCAACCAACAAAACCTACAACATAATTTAATAGTCGTACAATCAGATCCCTTAACATGTTGCTTCCTTGGATATTCCTATCATCATTCATCCCTCCATAAGGCAAGTCTTTACATTGTATATTATCGCAAGATATCATAACACAAACATATTAACTTGTTCTTGATAAATTTACTAAAAATGAATATTGCGAAGCTTGCCAACAATTAGATTTATTATTGTTGCGAGTGGGTTAAGTTTCCACATATTTGACAACAATAAAGTTTAGGTCACAAACACGCATAAATATTCTTACATTAATAATGAACAACATTGAGTTCTTACGCTTTAAATAAATATATGTAAATATATCTCTACCGTAAAATAAATTGATGAACATACTTCGTAACACTCAATATTTAATATTAACAATGATATGTAAATATTCACCCGTCAATCTAGAGAACATTACAAGTATTATATCGAGAACATTACAAGTATAATATTGAGAACAAGGGAAGCACCTTCCAGAACTAAGTATGTAGGAACTGTTAAATGAAAAGTAAAATCTTCCAGCTTGCGATCGCCCAGCCAAACGATCCAACGTCCACTATCGGGTGTACAGCGATACGAGCGCTTTGCTAATTTATACAACTATGAAAAAGCCACTAAATGCATACAACAATTTATTGTCATTACAATCACTTGGTTCTAAATCAAAATAAGGAAAACTAAGGGCAACATTCTAGAAGTGGAAAAGCGAACAAAAGCGTAAAGTAGAATTTTTCCAACGAATGGAGATGAAGCGATGGAACTAAATGTTTCACTATCGAGACGGGTGAAATTTACATAATCCAAAGAACTAACAACATAGCGAATAGAATAATTTGGTAGTGCAAATATAATGCTGGGTGTCGTAGTGCCGAGCGGGTCCTATAGCATTCCCTAGCCATTAGTAGCCGAGCTCAGCCCAGCGTACTCGCCAACACGATTATTAAGATAACCAGAGTTACTGATAGGCAGATAATGATGAAGATTTTTTTCTGAAAACAAAAAGTACATTCAAAAGTGATACCATATATATGGATACGATGGATTATGAAAGCATTCTATGAAACTGAAATACTAATGAGACTACTCCAAGTTACTGATTACTACTTCCCTGGCTTGAGCTCCCAGAATTCATAGATTTTCAAGTAGAAAAAAAATTATATTTAAGTAATAAGCTTTCAATAACAAAAACTCGAATTATTATCAGTACTAAGTTTGTATGAAATGGAGCTCACGTGAGAGAATCACACATTTGCGAGTAAGAAATATTTCATGGCTATGCCTGCAAAATCTGATTAACGTTTTGTCAGAGATTTTGAGGTTACGTGTTTTAATATTACAATTAGTAAACTTGGTTTATAGGGACATAAGATTTGAAATGCAGAGACGAAAGATGTCTATAATTTTTTTTTAAATGTCAGTTGGTTTTTGCAGGCACAGCAACAATATGTAATGCGAATGCCCAAGATGCAGGAATTATTGAAGCTCAGATAATTTATATATACACATATTTTATATTTTTTTATATATTTTGTATATCCATAGCATTTTAAAAATAATATTTGATCACAAGGATTCTCTTGATTTCTAGTAAAATCAATACTACAGTTCCCTTTATTTATAGACTAATTTGTTTGTGAGATTGAACAATAAATGTGACAAAATTGAAATTGTAAATTTAAGGAGATGAATAGAATCCACCGTGTACAACTTTCAAGGAAAAAATTTAATTCAAACGAATATAAATAATGTTTGTCCACATAATATCACCATAAATCTATAGAAATTATGTACATAGGTATTAGTGACATTTGAAATATAAAAAAATAAATTAATCAAGACCAAAAAAATATAGATAGCATTTACAGCATCAATGAACATTTATTCTGCATAGTTATTATTGCAATTTCTTATTTTGCATCTGATTAATTCATATTATTTATTTCTATACATCCAGGGATAGACAGAACAACTGCTTAGTAATATTACAGATAAACCGGGTTGTAGTCTAGTAGTAGATTGGCGGACTCCAGATTGGAATCTCTAGGTTCGAATCTCGCTCCACCACAACCTTGTTTCAGGCTTTCTAGCACAGTTATTTTAAAATAAAAATGATGATCTTATGTACGTACACATATTTGCAGCAAAATAAAATCCTATTTGAATTTCTAAGCAGTTGTTCCGGTAAATCAAATCCGGCAGATTGTGATATGACCCAACAACCTGATAAATATGTACAAGCGTTTCCATAAACCCAAAAAATAAAGTTGTTACACTCTTTGGCTTTAACAAGAATTTAAGTTCGTCGGATCACAAAAATGCCTATCGTGGTGAAGAAATAACAAAAAATCTAAGATTTAAACTGATATACACTGTGTAACAAAACTCGGTGTACAAGCGGGAAACCAGTGAATCTCCATCATATTTGGAGTCGATTTTGTAGAATAAAATTTTTGGATTTGACCCAAGTTTTCAAGAAAATTGAATAAGTAAAAAAAATTTTCAAGAAATTTTTGAACATTGTTATCAAATATAATTTATTTAGTCAAATTAATACAATCCATAAAGAAAAAACTGCATTTTAATAAGAATTTTTTTTATAAACAACATTTTGAGTGTGTCCAAATACTTGTAGACAAAAAACTGGATTTCACCCATTGCGGGCTAATAATTACAATTTGACATCTCAACAGAGACGAGAAGTTTGGAAGGGAATATGGATATCTAGGCGTTTACAGGGCTTATGACCTGTCATCGGCTGGGTTAAGTGGCCACTTTGTGTATTACAACATTCCCCATTTCACCTAGTATTTGATATCCATATCTGCCAATATTGGCATGCTGTAATACATCAAGTGGCCACTTAACCCAGCTAATGACAGGTCGTAAGCCCTGTAAACGCCTAGATATCCATATTCCCTTCCAAACTTCTCGTCTGTGTTGAGATGTCAAATTGTAAGAATTTGTTTTACTTAATCTGCGATACTTATGAAAGCTTTTATTGGAATATTTTTTTTAAGCTCTGTTTTCGGGTTGTACTACGAGTTTTGTTACTCGATGTATATAATGATGTAACATAATAATTTTTCATGCTGTAAATGAATTAACATGCATAATGACCGACAATGCTTTAGCAAGAATGACTAAGAATTCACTAAAGCGAGATCATGTCTACCGAGGAAAGAAAGACAGCATGAAGCAAATGTTGTTCTCAGTATGTAGAAAATTGCCAAGTATCGCGAGGCGTTATTGGATGGTTACCTTTCTGGCTTTTTGCTGATAGTATTGCGCAGTTTGCAGCTGCCCGCGTGCGTCGTCCACGTGTTCTGTAGTCTGGGACACGTGGTACTCCACCCGGTTCACCAGTTCTCCCTGTGAGGGGCGGGAGGGGCCAGCGGGGGGCGGGGAGCGGGGCGGGGAGCGGGAAGGGGGACACCTACCCCTGGGGTTGGTCGGGTGTCGGGGTGTTAGGTTGTTATTCGACAGTCACAGTTCCAAGGGGAGATTAATAGATGCCAAGGAAAGAGTCCCAAGAAAATTGATAGATACAGTCACATTTTAATTTTTTTAAACATTTTAAGAACGTTACATATTTATATAATCCAAGAAATTAAATACAGTTAATAAAACTTTTATTACTTTACAATAAATTATTGAAATATGTAGGTTAGTTCATTTCCACAAAAGAGTATGGTAAGAAAGGAGAAAAAGGATTTGTAGAGAAACAGGTGAAAACCGGATCAGAGTTTCACACGGTTTGTTAACAACTGGTCGGATGGTAGAAAGTCACAAAAGCAATAATTCCACAACACGAAACTTAATACATATTAATAATAAGTTTGTTACAATCGGAAAGATAATACATATTAATAAGTTTGTTACAATAATATATATACAATAAACAGTAATGCACAGACAGTAAGTTAAAGAATAAAACATATTATAATCAATATAAAAAAATGTTAATATAAAAGCACCGTGGTTTGATAGAAAATACCCAGATATATGACAAAGGCAAAATACAAACACCAGATAACAGAGGTCCAATATAAATGGCTCGAGGAAGAGTAGATACACATATTATTTAATCAAATTACAAAAATAAACATATGTATTTTTTTTGGTTAGTGTGTTAAAAAACTTAAAATTGAGTTAGTAATAAAAATAAACAGTGAAAAAATGAAAAAAGATAGAAGGGAAGAAAAAATAATATTTCAAAAGTGCGACAAAATAAAATAATGGGTTAGAAGACATTGCGAATCCATCAAATCAAACGTGAAAGTGCATTATTAACAGCAAACAATTCCAGGCGTGACAGGCACAGGGCAAGGGACGGGACAAGGACAAAACAAAAAGAAAAAAACGCAAAATTAGCGATGCGTGTAACGCAATGTTTGTGTCAGAGTGTGCACTCACCCGGCGGGCCTTGCTCTGATATTTGAGCGCCTTCTTGGTCTCCTGAGTGGCAGTTTGGACGTAATCTACTGCGTGCTCCACATGGTATTCAATGCGGTCAATCATCTCACCCTGTTACATTGGAACATCTATTTTTAATCTGATTTTTGACCAACCTCTTCAAAACCAACTAACTAACTAACCATCATGCCATTTGTCCGAAGGGGTAGGCAGAGAGGACGCCACACCACTCTGTCCTGGCATACTTCTCTTGCTTCCTCCACATTCATACATCTACTCATGCACGCACGTCGATTATTCCGACTTCTTACATGCTCACATTCAAGCACTTGTTTTACTTGATCATGCCATGTCTTTCTCGGCCTTCTTCGACTTCTACATCCAGTCGCATCATATATTTTTTTAGCTGTTCTTTCATCGTCCATTCTCTCTACATGACCGAACCAACGTAAAAGACCTTTCTTAATTTTGTCGATAATGCTTATCTCAGCCTTGCATTCTGCTCTAATTTCAACATTAGTGCACCTATCATACATAGTTTTACCACTCATTCGCCTGAGAGATCGCATATCGACTGCATTCAATCTACTTTCATCCTTATTTTTCCAACTCTACGCTTCGCTTCCATACATAAGGGTCCAACTTGTGTTCTTATAATAAATGGGTACTTGTACTGTACACTGTGACAGAAGGGAATCAAACCCCTATATCTTACGTCAAGATAAGGCTCCTAATAGTGTGATGGAGCTATAACTTAAATCACATCAATATAAGCAAGTTGTAGTACCCTGTCTTAAAGAACCTTTGGAAAAATTACAAAATTGCACCAGAGTCAAAATTAAATGAGTTGGAGTTGGTACAAAAAATGATTTAATAATTAAAAATACAACGATGAGTCGGAGGCGATAATGTCTGATTCCACGTCCTCAATCTGTTCCTTGGTTGTCTATTTGGTCCTTACGTCCACCATAGCGCTCCACCGACGGTACATAAATATTGTTTCAACTTTACTATAATTTCGATGGCAGCTTCCCAAAATTTTCAGGGAGGACAGATATGTTCCAGATATGATTTTAAAGATCTCTAAGTAGTATTATACGTATTTCAGACAATGATATTCATTTTCATAGATAAGCTATTTTCTTCCGTCCCTTGTCATGTCCAGATTTAGACAATTGTCTCAATTTCAACTTGTTAGAGGGAAACCGATTGATTAAAATGTATTAGATAGTGGAAGATGGATATAGTTGTCTTTGTTTCACTACAAAATACAAATAATTGAAATAGCTTTTCTAGTTAACTTAACATGTCTCTGATTTCAGACCACATTTTATTGACTCCAAATTTAAAACAAAAGAAAAGACATTGAAATCAGTTTATACATTTTTCAGCAACTCTCAATAAGTTCATGAAAAAATATGTATGATATCAAAAAGCTGCCATCAATGTAATAAAAATTTAGGTTTGACATTATATTGCAAAGATTATCCTGACCTGACTCTCTACAAGCATGGCCATGTCCATGAACATCCCGTGCAGTTCCTTGATGGAGTTCTCCAGTTTAATGATGTCCGCATGTCGAGCTTCGATGTCAGCTAATGTCTGTTTTGCTTGTTGTGTCTCCATTATAATCTGCAATCGTACAACATAATATACATTAATAACAAATATTATATCCTCGAATACCAATAACCAATAACAATTTTAAAACTAAAGAGATTTTAACAAATGAAGTGCGTTCAAGATATAAAACAGCAATACATTTTGAAAATCTTATAAATAAATCATTATTAAATGTAAATCATCAAGACTCAAAGTTATAGTAGGTAGTCAGCTTAGATTAACGTTACTACTCTATGTCACGATTATTACATTCAGCCTAAATGGATATAAAAAAAGGTAAGAATATTGTATACTGACCAATAACTGCCACATTTTGAGATGACAGTCTCATTAAAGTCATTACTACCTTATTGTGGAGTCATCTTTTGACATTAACTTACTTTTTAGATGTGCTCATGACTCACCCATAACAGCAATACTGTCTTCCCGTAGTCGGTCTGCGTGCGGTGGTACTCGCCCGTGACCTTCAACGACAGCGGTACTATATACAGTAGTGTGTACTGACCCCCTGCGTGAAGACGGTGGGGTTGCCCTGCTCCAGCATCTCCTCCAGCTCCTCGTTGGTGGTGGTGCGACCGGTGATCTCGAGCTGGCGCTGTATCCGCCCCTTGCAGCGCTCCCTGTAGTCGGTTTGCGTGCGGTGGTACTCGCCCGTGACCTCCACCGACCGGCGGTACTATATACAATGGTGTGTACTGACCCCCTGCGTGAAGACGGCGGGGTTGCCCTGCTCCAGCATCTCCTCCAGCTCCTCGTTGGTGGTGGTGCGGCCGGTGATCTCGAGCTGGCGCTGTATCCGCCCCTTGCAGCGCTCCCTGTAGTCGGTCTGCGTGCGGTTGTACTCGCTCATGACCTCCACGAACTTGCGACTCAGCGTGGAGTGTTGCGTCTTCCTTATCCGCAGGTCCGCTGACGACTTGTTGGTTTGCTCCTCCTGATCGATGTTCTGCTCTATAACTGTTTTTAAAAAATTTGTATTAGTTTATTTTTAATACAGTTTCAGTACATTAGATATTATGTACCAACACATCTTGACTAATGAAAAATTACAAAATCTATTTCAAAATAATTTTATTTAGGGTGAACTAAGAAAATGGCAAAAAGCAGTAGTAGATCTAGTAGCTTGTGAGTGAAACAAACTACAATTAAGAAAAGCATTGTACATTATTTCTTCACTTTCAGTCTGCTGTTATGGATTGGCGCTATCATTATATTAATGGATATCTCGATGCTTTTAAGTTTTGAATTCAGTAAATTTTATCAAATCGTCAGCCAAAACTGTAAAGCTCTTAATTCCGTGAACAGAAACATTCGAGAAGACTTTTTTTCTTCATTATTCATACGAAAATGGATAGGTATATTTATTTATTTTATTGTTTTACGCCCATAGGGCTTTTACATAGACATTTTAAATGATTACACAGTAGGTAGCTATTCATTACCGCCAGAGATGGCATCCAGACACTGTTCCCTAAAATGCACTAGATTTGTGTGAAAACATCAATATTGTTAGTATACTTGTTAGCCCAGTGCGTGCATTCTTCGTATAGGTAAGTTTGCACTGTAATTGGTCGATGATTGGCTACAGTAAAATAGTGCATTACTTTTTCAGTTTTTGGTTTGACGAAACAAAAATTCTTTATTTATTGGACGATGATTTTTTTTTTGTAAAATAATATGCTTTTTTACTCTTATCTTGTAAATAAGTTGATAATTTTAAAAACAGCTATGTTAAAGGGTTAATACTAAATTCTAAAATGCC
>JAGVSP010002717.1:0-27669 GCA_022494985.1 Micrasema minimum
TAACACTTTGTGACAAGAACAAATCGGACGTAATTAATTATAATTCATATTTATCAATACGAATGGCGTCTTGCGGAAATACTGATGATTCATATTGCGGCAGATAGTGTCTGTTTTGGGATATACCCACTGTTATCTTCTACGCTGATAATACTTCTCATTCTGACCCAGTGTAATGAATATAAATATGTTTCCTAATGGATAAACGCTTCTCATAGTGTATTACTAACTTAAACTTCTGTGTTTCAACTTAATTTATTATGGGTATAGGGTATAAGTCATCACAGAGAAAAATATCAGATTGAGAACAGTTAAATGCTAACGCTAATAACTCAAGTACGTAGGTCATAGTAATTACAGAACAAAAATTTAGCAAAATGGAAGATGCAATGTTAAAAATCTCTCTTCTTTTATGGCAAAATTTTTATGACATGTTATGGTTAATACTTGAGTAGACTTCTTTATATATCTATAAATATCTACGAAATTCCAATCCAACTCTAAAATTATCAATTTATATTCGACTAACTTGTCAATTTGGGTACGCATGTCATTTGTCGCAGATAAACATATATGTTTAATAATAATATAAAATCAACTGAAATGTGAAGATGGCACAATGGTTATATAAATTATCTTACTTTTGTTCAACTTTTTTTAACGTTTCATTAATTTTAACTCAGTAGCCCTCACTTCCTAGTTTTCCATAATAATTAAATAAAACACACTTTTCTTTTAACTTGTTAATTTACTTTTTTTTTAACAAACCGGTTTTGGAGATGCTATTCCTTCTTCAGGGCTTAGTGTAATTATTATACAATGCCATGAAGTACATAATATCTCCGAATCCGGCTGGCATTTTCAAAAATAATTTTTAAAACAAAAGTGGGTTTTATTTTACAGTTTCATTAATTCATTAGTGTTTGTCTAGCAACGAAAGTGTTAAACGCCCGTCTCTTGCGACCTGCGTCCTGAGATGCAGTTATTAACAAAATGGATGCATTAATGGGATTAAAAAAGTAGTTTTACTGCGCGCTAAGTTTGCACACAGGAAGGGATCCAAAAACGAATACGCTGAGTGCACAGAGTCTAGATTACACAAACACCTACTTACTCTGAGCCATCTAACTAGTTACTTTAATCTGTATAAAAATGACATGGTGTGTTTCACAAGGCTGTGATAACATTAATTAGTAACTAATGCATTTTTATATGAACATTCATGTAGTGAAAAATAGAAAAAATAGGTAGTCATAGAGGCACTGCTTTTAGTGTTTTAAATTTGGTAGAGTATTTTATGAGCAATAAAAATCAAATATTATTATGTGTGATACCTTGCACTGGTACTGAAGCGTACCTTCGTGTATTAAATGATCAATATGCACTTGCACTATATAAACTGCACTTGGTGTACCAATGCAGTGCCCTATGCACAATTGGGTGCAGATAAGTGAAAAAAGTTTTAATAGTTGTATTATTTAAGTCCATCTCGTGATGTAGCGGTTACCGCGTTAGGCTACCATGCAAGTAGATACAGGTTCGAATCCCAAAGGGGTCAATATGAAATATTTATTTCTTCACTGACTTGGACTGGTACTGAAGCGTAAGACTGATCATCTTAACTTTGTAATATAAAATTATCAAGAAACGCTGCTCTTGGTGTACCAATGCAGAGCCCTATGCACAATTGGATGCGGATAAGGGAAAGTAGTAGTAGTAGTTATGAAATTAACCCTAGGAAGCGTATATTTTTAGAATATTTGAATGGAAACGACTCTTCTAGTGAATTCTTGTCCGAAGTTAAAAATAATATCGCGTATTTCCAAAAACGCATTAAAAAAATGGTTGAAATCGAATTTATGTTGCGTACACACAAAAAATGCAAGTGGTCTTGAAAAAAAATTCAGTTTTGTAACAATTTTTTTTTTCCTTTTTAGTTTTATGACATCAGTCTGGTGCAGTCGAGTCAGGAAGTTTCCAACTTATTTTTATTCCTGAGTTATCTTGCCGCGCTAGGAAGAAAGCAATAATAAAAGTTTGGCCAACAAGACGCGTTCTTTTGAATGTTTTAAGAGTTGTTTAAAGAATTCTCCTGCATGTAACGATGTTTCCCGCCTATTCAAAAATGGAAAAACTTTTACAGTCTGGCTCGTTACCTTGCATTTAATGGTGAAACCTGAAATTTAATACGAAGATATAAAATATTTCTAAAGTAGTAAAATCAGCTAAAGTATAAAATGCTAATTTTTCATTCGTTTCCCGTTCCATAAAATATTAAACTTTTGCATAATGAACTGAGAAAGATTCCAACAAATCTTCCCTAGTTTACGTCATAAATAGTTTACCTTCTTATAAGTTACATTTAAAACTATTTTAATTTTAGGTTATAAGGCAGCCAGATTTTATTTTATTAGGATACTTTTTCGTTAAAAAATATAGTTAAGAAGTGGATTCATTTTCTCTGTAAATAAGAACAACCGCTTTTCCTGGAATAATTACTTGTACGTTATAAGTACCACCAAACTACGTCACGTTTTCCAATTTTAAATCCAGCGCCATTTTTACTAGGGTGTATAATTTAAAGGCTGTCGGGCACATCAAAGAAGAAACAAGAACAATAAGTACTCATAGGTAACCGGCTAATTAGTGACTCGTTCTCGCTCTATCATTATTCTCTTCAATCCCCACCCATCGAAATCACGCGGAAATCACAATCACTTTATAAAAACGCCCCAATCACGAGCACTGAATAGAAAAAATATACGATTTCTCCGGCTTACCCTTTGCAGAAAAGCCTTCGGTATTACACAACAAATTGATATTTCCGGACCGTGATTTCCTTCGCATGTTTCGTCTCTTTCCAACTCACGGTGTCGCCTGTCATAGCGGTAGTCACCTTCTTTACAATTCTAATTTTGAAATTATATCATGCAAAAGTGGCGCCGCAACAGGCGGTTTTCGCGACAGTTTTTTGAATTAACTCGTTCGTCAATTTTGATAGGTTTTCTTAATAAAATTTAAAATATCTATAAGTATATTTATATCCATTATTTGGTTAAATGAGGCATTTAAAAAAAATGCATTCAATGTGAAAATTGAGACATTTTATGAAATAGTAAAATGGCTGAAAAGATAAGTCTAATTCGAGAAAAATATTCTTATATTTTCAGTATTTTAATTCGCTGACAAGTAGATGTTTCTCATTCACTTTTTAAATATTGTTGACAAGTTTATCTTGAATTTTTATATCAACTTATATCCTGGCATACGTTCTCAGTCTGTTTTCAGTAAATAAAAAACTAAATATCATTACATGCATGTATTTTACAGAAGAAGAAAAAAAAATACGTACCACTTTTTATTTCTATATTCGACAAAGCGAAAAGAGAACACTTGTTTATTTCATTTTAAATTTAATAAATTTATTGTTAAAATTTTTAAACTTCTAAGTTCAACAATATTCACGAATTATGTCATCCCTTAAAATTTGTTTAATTTTACATTACCGCATTGTGTTTCAGCAGACGCCTGAAAAGTTTATATTTCAGTACCTCTCACATCTCAGCATGAGCTGTCAAACCCTGAAATCCTCAAAGCCTACCCTGAATACATAATGCCTTCAAGATAATAATACCCAGAACGAATAATTGGAGCCTGTCTGATACAATTCGACAAATATTCCAAGATTTTTTAATAATGGCTCACGAAAGCAGGGAACTTAGTACACTGAATTCTTTGTTGATGATGATGATGATTCTTTATTTTTCCCGTTCCGAGAAATTTTCAAAAGAAATAACTTATGTTGTGTTTATTAATTTGGTAACTAATTTATTCTCAAGTATGTATATCCAATGAACCACTAGTTCGGATTCCACTAAATGGCAACATCGAGTCTCTAATTGGTGTTTGCATTTGTAAATGCGACATTTATTTACAAATCTCCAATCGATATGTATCTGCAAATAGCCGGAGCGCTTCTGGAACTCTCGACTCCCACCGAGCGTGGATGTTTGATAACTTGAAATAAGTCGAGAGCATTTCAATTCACCAAAATGTTGACATGTCTCAAAGCTTGACTAATGGACTGTGGTCAAAATGCACTGGAGTAGGAAACTGGAGTCGATAAACAGCCAATCACAAACGTGCCGTGGGTGGGTGGGTTTAGGAGGAAAACCGTCAATGTCGGTTTTTTTCAAACAGTATTTAAATCTCTTTTTCTCTTTTTTGTGGCAACATTTTGTAGTTTTTAGTAATAATATGATATCCAAAGTGTCATCACTATTTACTACTACCTTCCCTTATCCGCACCTTATGGTGCATAGGAAACTGCATCGGTACATTAACCTTTCGCTGGCAGTCAAATAAATTAAATTATATGAATGTTGTAAAAAACATATATAAACAATTATTTCATATTAGCCCGGCAGTAATTGAACGCGCAACCTCATTCATGGTAGTCTAACGCGCTAACCACTACTCAACGAGGATGACAACACATTTACTTACTCTTATTTATATTCTACGTACAAAAGTAAATGATGGTCTGAAGATGTATAAGTAACTAAAATTAAGTCATCTTACCTACACCAAAAAACAGCCAAATCTTAGATGTCGCCAGTGAGAAAAATGTCGTCAAAAGTGAAACGTTTTGTGATACTCCATACTAATAGATCTTCCGAAATTTGTCATAATATATTGTTATCAGATGATGGGCAGAATGGAGAATGTTATAATACATCAAGTGGCCACTTAACCCAGCCAATAACCGGTCATAAGCCCTGTAAACGCCTAGACTATCCACATTTGTTTCCAGAGTTTCTATGTCTTTGTTGGGATATCAATAATATTGGTGTTTCATCTTTATACATATAATTGTAACTTACATAGATACATAATATTTGTTTGTAGTGAACTATCTACTTTTAAAAAAAATATATATACATATATATTTTTTATTAATAATATTACCCACAGCCGTTTCAATTTTCAAATAAATGGTCGAAGGACCGTAATTACATAAAATATCCGAAACCTCACCATTAAAGTCCAAAAAAATGTTTAGTGCATAAGAAAGGGATAAGGCGTATTTTTTGTAGAATGAGATGCAATATATTGATTTTTCTACATCAATTTTACTGTTTTACCATGGAGAAATTAATATATCATAACCATGATTCTTTCCCTCTCCTTCCACGATCCCAAAATGTCATACATAATCACCCTTTACCACGTTACTTCTTACATTCGCACCCCGCACCCCGGGCCCTGAATTCCTCTGAACACCCCTCGGGGCGTCTAAGATAACCCGCCCGTAATCTTGAGCCTCTGGTTCCCGCCTCCACCCTCCCCGCTCGGTCACGTGATTAGCATACATCGAGGACAGGCAATTAGGGGAGAGGCGCCTAATCTGGCCACCACCCGATTGATTGTTACAGGATCACCCAAAGCCGGGAATCTATTAATATTTAAACGTACCCACATGACTTGGCACACCATGCGTTCGGTTTCGAACGGAACAGTGCTGATTTTGGTGATGTTGGTATAGTGGTTACCGCATTTGGCTACCATTTCGATTCCTGATGAAGTCTTCTTTTTCTTCATCAGTTCATTGTTCATCCACTGCTAAACATAGGCCTCCCTCATGTTGGTCCACTTCTTTCTGTCCTGGGCCCCGAGCTGCCATCTGGATCCTGCAGTACTTTTTATGTCGTCTGTCCATCGTCTTGGTGGTCCAATTTAAATATTTTTATTGTGATTTTTACATGAAAATTTGTCATATTTTGTGATACCTTGGACTGATGTTGAAGCGTAAGACCGATCACCTTACCTACATGTAAAAAAAAATTATCTTGGTATACCAATGTTATATGCCCTATGCATCATCAGGGGCGAATTAGGGAAAACATAAGGAAGGAAACATCGCTTTTTTTAAATTTTGTTATTAATGTTAGTGTAGGTATTATCCTCCGATTTCATGTGACTCACGTAAAAAAGTACCACGTAATCTTTTGCTCTATAATAATTCTATTATAATACGATAGCAATTTTATCTACTGTGTTTTCAAATTGTGTCCTATAACTTGTGTGATAAAAATTCTCACAAAACACGTCGTGTTTAAATCCCTGTTTGGGATTGTTTGCTGCAAGGTTCTACATCTTGTTTTCCACTTCGTTTGTCTTCTTCTACAGTCGTGTCCTCCTCGTTGCGTCGAGGATGCCCTCCAAAATTCGTCTCCATAGCCATTCCTTTCATTATGTCATGCAGTAGACCCTCATGTCTCATATGCCCATTGCGCTCGCTACCCACTGATGATTTTGATTAGATGCCAACTTCCTTTGATTCTACTAAATACGTCGATCGTCATTCGTAGTTTGATATTTCTTTTTGAGTACTATTTAATTAGAATATTATCGTCTCCCATTTGTCCGAAAATCATGGTCGCCGTACACGACTTTGCCTGAAGCAAAAGGGCTACAACATCCACGATGTAATTAAAATACAATTTTGGTAGAAACTAAACGTATGTAGTGGAAAGTTAACCAAGATTTAACTTAGTTATTTTAATCCCCAAAGATCAAAGGGATTCTCGGAAACAGATATTCATTGTTCCTCAATCACTTGTGCGTTTCTATTTGGATATATTGTATAGACGTACATTCCAGTGTCCAAATAAATTAATCAATAGTCAAATAAAGGTATTGAGAAGCGATAACGGTACGTAGGCTTACCAAAAACTAAAATATTTGTTCAATGTTTGTAGCACTCACTTTGTACATAATTAAAAATAAATAACCGATTTCAGAGTTATAGATTATTTTTTATTTTATTATACGTGTTCAGCCTAGAAGAAGAAGTGATCCTGAAATGTTGGCAGTTTTTTGAAAATACTTAAGTAGTTCATATCAAAGTGTGTTTTATTTCATAAATGATTGGCTTTTATAGATATTTTCTGCTAATAAGATATAGTTTTACTGTTAACATTATTTGTAATGTGTACAAACACTTGTAGACAAATACTTGCATCAATCATTATTGACTGTCTCCGTTAAGATGTCAAGAAATTTAAACTTTGTTTATTTAAACCTAATAAACAATGTTTAAATTTCAGGTATTACATTCCCAGTTTAATGGTTAAATTTTTAAATAATATTATGAATATTCGATCTTCCAATCTTTTTAAATGATGTTTTAGAACGATAATAGATACATTACAACAAACATGTTTTTTTAAGATACTCCGAAACGTAATAAAATGTATTAAACTTTATGAAGCTTAAAAACTATCTGAAAATTATCAATACATTTTTCGTAGCTAACAGTTTGACGCTTAAGTTCACTATTGATATTAGGTATCAATTGTTAAGGTCATATATGTAGTTATGCACACCGAAAAGTTAAATATTGCTTCATATATGATTTCATTATTTTTTCTTATCCGCAACTAATGGTGCAAAGGGCACTGCAGTACTACACCAAGTTCAGTGAATCTTGATCATTTGTTACACGACGGCAACATCATGTTTTATTTGAAAAACCACATTTAAAATAAAAAAAAACATATTTACCCGTTCGGAAATCGAACCCGTGACAATTCCGTCAATGATTACAGAATCACAAAACTATTAAATAAAAATATAATTTGACTTTTTTATTACCCCCTTGAAATTCCTGCTCGTTAGTAGGCAATTCAAACAAATGCAAGAGGGCTGTTTATCGACAGTATTGATTGTTTAAATATGGTACCTATATACCGTCTTCTACACAAACACGGCTCATTTGTTTTAAGGAACGACTACAAAACAGCATCGCTTGCAATTTTCTATCTATTCCAAATTTATGGTCCAATTAAAGTGCCTATTGGATAGTAGTTCCAATTCAAATTTATCGTTTTAATCGAAGATTCGAGAAGGCAAGCTGTTTAATCGACTTTTTCAAATTGATTTTATTAACATGCTATCGGAAAAGCATTCTATGAAGAGGCTTTAGCGCTGGAGCATCTCTAGTAGAATGTAAAGTAATTTGCTGCAATTGACATTGTTTCCAAGATGTATCCAATGTGCTTAAGTACGTTACTTTCGATAAAATGTTTGCGCGAGTCATCGCACGGGGTTGCTGAAGACCCCAGAATATTTAAAAACTTATTTAGATCCTTTTAATATGTAGTTTTTAAAATATTTTTTTTTTTAAATAAGGAAGAAAACAATAAAACAAGACAAAAATAATTAAAATTATCTCTATATTTATTGCTTTGTACATAGTAGATATTACAAATTATGAACTAAGGGTTTTTCTTTGGTCATGATTCAAAAAACTTCGTGGTATTTTTTTCGTTTTATAATTTTGACTTATACCTATATGAGATCCCATATAAACAGACTTCGATAAAAAAAATGTAATGAAAGTAAAGCGAAAAAATATTGCTACTTTTGGCTTTTGGCGAGTCGTTGCGTGGGGTCTTTAAAGCCACATGTGCAGAAAAACGTCCGTTACTCACAGCGCTTGCGCACAAACTCGCAAACTAACATTTGCTGCAATGTGTATCAACTGTAAGCCAATTTAGGAAGGTACACAAGGTTCTGTGTGCAGCGGATAGTTGTGCGAAAATTTTGTAATTTTTTAGACGGCGGGCTTTGAAAGACCCCACGCGACGCATCTAGGGTTAATGACAAACAATTTGTTATAATAAAGCATCATACATGTTTTAAAAAATTGAACTGATTATTTTATTAGAAAATAGTGTACCTTGTGATAATTTTTTGGAAGCTTTTGGCTATCAATAAATCCGGAATATCATTTTTAAAATACCAAAATTTCTAACGGAGACCTTAAATGATATCTTAAATATTTTTGGCGGAAAGGTTTGTAACTAACTAACTAACTTACCATCACGCCATTGCCCCGTAGGGGTAGGCAGAGAGGATAGAACGTCATACCACTCTGTCCTGACATACTTCCTTTGCTTCCTCTACATTCATATACCTTCTCATGCACACACGCCGATTATTCCGTTAAGTAAGGTTTGTAAGGTAGTCAAAATGAAAAAGTTTTATGTATGTACCCAGGGCTTTTTTTTCCATGTAACGCGGTGGAACGGCGTTCCGGCACCTTTTTTCACGGTTTTATTTTAAAATCAATTAAACGAAAAGATATTTGCAATATATTTTGAAAAAAACAACCTTTTTTTGTGCGCTTCGTGGCTTAGCTCCTTTTAATTTCATTTAAGTTACATTTGAATATATTTTTTATTATTAAAAAGCTTGACATGAAGTGCGGCACTTTTAAAAAAAAAAAAAAAGCCCTGTATGTACCTATTATATGAATATTTATAATTCATATTCAAAGGTATGGTTTTGTCTTTATGTCTTTATTATGAATTTAGTATACGGAATGCATTTCGTAGCATAATGTGCAATAAAGCGTACAGCGCCATTGACAAGCTGCTGCATAAAGCTCACAAGCTCACAAGCTCATACATACATGGGTTACCACTTTCATATTAGTTAGTGACTACAGACCGGATAATACCGGGTTAATGAAATTTCTAGGCACGTTTAAACTCAAAGTTATGCTAATACTTGCGTACTGACTGGATTGTTTAGACCTTAGAACTTTTAAAATTGTAACTCTACATAATATTATAATATATGGGTATGTGTGTGTGTTATAAAACGTATTCTAGACATTTTTAATCAAGACCATGGTAAAACAATATTTTTTTTATATTTATTTTAAATTTTAATAAACACATTATTACGAAATATACAGGTTGTAACAAAACTCGATGTACAACCCGAAAATTTGTGAATCTACATCGTATTTGGAGACGATTGTGTAATATGCCTATTTAATCTGAGCTAAAAAACATTTTTTTTTTCACAAAAGTTTTTCATAAGTATGGAAGATTAAGTAAAATTGCTCAAATGCTTATTAAAACGCATTTTTAATTTTGTTTTCTTGATGAATAGTACTTATTTGGCTAAATACATTGATAACAATTTTCCAAAAAAATCGAAAAAAAATCAAGAAAAACTAATGGTTCGAAAACTAATAAAAAAAAAATATTATACAAATTCGACTCCAAATATTATGTAGATTCACTGGTTTTCCGCTTGTACATCGGAAATGTATACGAAGAAAGAAAAAAAACTAAATTCAAAAATAAAGTTAAGGTGTGAGAGTTGAATTATGTGTGATGTTATAGTGTGCTTAGTAGTGTACTTATATATAAAATATGAAAATAATGTTTATTTTAGAGTAGATTTATATTTGTATACAATGTACGCAATTTAAGAAATTAACAAAAAAAAAAAAAAACAATTACAACTATTAACACTTGGCGCTATACCTCGCCAATAAAAAAGACAAGCTTTATTTATCCTTGGTGGGGAAGATTTCGCTAAAGTATAATATACTAAGTAATTAAGGTAGGCACATTATGTTAATATCTTTGTACAGTGTCAAATATAATAAATATGAATAAAGAAATAAAAAAATTAACAAAAAACCTAGGTAGGTACAAGATTTATATAAGGAAATTTTTTAAAAGAAATTTATAAATCTAGTACCCAGCGGTGAGTAAAAAAAAAAAAAAAATAAAAATATTTTAAATGTTATTAAATGTAGGTTTCCGAGTTTGGTACTTTTAATATGTTTGTGCTCTTATTCCCATAAAGTTGCTTAAAAAGTAGCTACAATGGCAACACTCGGGCCCGTAAAAAGAAGATATTGTCTTGTTTACAAATTAAATAACAGAAAATGTGTGACAAATATTCTCGATCATTAGATTAAAAAAATATTCGTGGTCATTTGACTAAGAATGATATAACGCAACTTTATTCGTTTGGCTAAAAATAATTTATACGTAAAAACTTCAATTTCTTTTTGCATTGTTGAAAATACAACCGTCTATAGTCCATACGGAAAGTTTTTCTGTAAAAGATTTTTTTTTTACAAAAAACGATTAATTTAGTTGTACCACTTTTATCTGAGAAAGCTATAAAGGTATATCAAAATACTATTGATTTTCATATGGCTTGATGATGTAGTCATTAGTGCGTATTTCAGCACAAATGATCTTATTTTCAGCCGTAAAGTTTTCATGGTTTTGTTATTATCGATCGTTAAAATTTTGCTCCAAATTACTTTTTTATCTATCCAGTCTAAGAACCAGGTTGTGGTCTAGTGGGAGATTCGAGGGCTAGGATTAGAATTAGGAGGATTAGAATCTCTAGGTTTGAATCCCACTTCGGCACAAAATGTTTCCTGCTTTTCAACACAGTTTTGTCCGATTTTTTAAAAGCAGCCACAAAATCCAAATATTTCAGTATATCAAAAGAACTTCAATGTTTTTTTTACTTTAAAAAAAAATATAAAGCTCCACCGTTAATTCCTAACTTCTAGTTTATTTTTATTAACGAATTTGTACGACTCACACCAGTAATTATTTAAGTAAAAATACTGCGGTCGCGGTGAGGAAAATGCAGTTTTCTCAACAAAATATTTATAAAGCCTTAAATATTACGTTTTTTAATAAATGTTCTAATTCTTTGAAATAATAAAAAAGTTATTGAAAAGGCCGTTTTACCTTTCAACCCGGCTTATGTTTTGTATAAAATATAATAACTTTGACAAAGAGTATGTATAACGTATTATTATTTTCCGGGATCAAATATCTTTTCAATAGCCAACATTGATAAATGGCAACAAGTCATAAAGTATGGAAGTTTTCCGTCACAGAAATAACCAGGTGATGTCAAGATTAAAAAATTAATAATTATCTTAAAATATCTTCATCATATTCTAAATCCATTATGAACATATGTAGAACACATGGATTCCACATACTGTCACCAAGCTAAGCAATCATTCCAAATCGGGCTTACCTACGTTTTCCGTACTTCTAACCTTCAGAACGACACACGTCGTGAACCTGTTGTCCTGTTAAATAATCAAGTTTAGGTTTCATACTCTCTGTACACTCCTGGAGTTTTATTTTACCGTCTCAATAGCTTTTTTACTAAAATGATGACTCATTAACTGGAGTATAAAAATACTTCAGGATCCAGACGGTAGCAGCAGTTCCAAACCCAAGACAGACTACATTGGATTAACATGGGGGAGGCCTATGTCCAGCAATTGACTTGTGGCTGTTGAAAAAAAAAGAGAATTTATTTTTTTAATGTTTCAATTTTTTTATATATTTCTAGCGGAGTATCCGACATTAGTAAGTATTGATGATAAAAATTATAGTTTCATAAAAAACAAAAAATTATTTTCTCATTTATCAAGGCATTTCAAAATTAGGAAGAATATTGTTCCCTTCCCTCCTAGGGGCAAAAAACTTGAATCACCTCTATTATGCATTTTTAAATAATGTAATTTGCAAAATTACTTTTTAAAAGTTCATTTATTCTGCGTACTATCTTAACTCTTTGTTATTCTATATCCGCTCGCTATTTGAAATTTTTTATTTAAATCATAAACTGAAAAAAAAAAATACAATTGAAATAATAAGAAAAAAATGTTAGCCGTTTTTGAAATGAAGGTCCTTTAGCTTGTTTTTTGTTTATTCTTCTAAAAAAAACGCATTTTCTTTATTTCTACGAAAATTAATTACGTAAATGACAAGAAACACTAAAGTAAAGAAAACTCGAAGTGGACTGCGAAACCTTATTTAAAAACATCTGACCGCCCCTGTTGTGTCATTCATCACAATGAGCAAGGGTGTGACGTCACAATACTGGACCTTTCTTGGACCTTTCAAATATTCACCGTGACACAGACGTCAGACACCTTGTAAAAAGGCTCGAAATCAAATAAGATGGGTTTAAGGAAACGAGGTTTTTGATAAACTCTTTTTACTTTTGTGCCTCTAATGTTTGTATCGCAGGCCTTCATCAAAGTCAGAAAAATTCTGTCTGTGTCGATCGCCAGCCCACGTGACGTTGACAAAGTATTTTCATCAAAAAACAGTTTTGAAAGCTATTTATTGCGATTTTCTTTTTCCGTTTTGCGATATTCGCCGACATATTGTCCTCTCCTTTGTCCAAAGGCTGACATTGCCCATTAACACAATAGTTCTTTGGAAGTTTTTTCCGAAAACAATTTACCATAAGAAGCGAGGAAAGAGTATTAGTAAAAATATCAACCAAACTTTTTACTTTTGTGTATGAAAATCTTGATACAATGGATCTTTTAATCTCTAAGCTAGATTTTGTTGTAATCTCTGTAAAAATATGAGAAAATGATGATAAAAAAAAATTGAGTATTTGTAAACTTTGTGATTTTTTAAATATGAAAACCGAATCGCGTTTTCATTATCATCGTGTTCCTTATCCGTGGTGCAAAGGGCACTGCTTTGTTGCTTCATAATAATTTTAGACACATAATTTTTTATGTTTTCTAGCTTCGTTACAATTGGCAAATTACCCATATTATTACATTCACAGAATCTCAATAGAAGTAAGTTTAGTAATAGACTTGTTGTTTTTCCATAAACGCAGAAAAAAAATACAAAAAATAATGTTAATACCTTTTGTTTTTCAAGTTTATCCAGCATTTTCACTCAACGTTTTGGACTAGGTTTGTATTTCAGAAACATTGGTGTAAAAAAACAGAAACACATAAAAACGGCAATATTATTAATTGTGTTAAGTTATACTCTTTACAAGACACGGGACACGTGAACGGTAGTAAGGTGGTGGTGGGGTAGGTGAAGTGTGGCAGGGGGGATGAGGGTGGCAGATGGCGACGTGTTGCGAAGTAATATTTGAAAATAAGTGGACAAACTATGTGACTGGATTAAGCAATTTTCCCCGGGCGCCGATATTACACTGATACTTTGCTTCAGACGAATCGCTTCTGGTACGCCGCCGTGTTTGCCGGACTTTGTGATATTAATGGTTTATGAGATTATAAGGACAATATTAATTATTTTTAATTTTCTTATTTCTTTGTATGTCCCAATCAGAAAGACAATTTAACTAAAAACTAACTAACTAACTAACCATCACGCCATTTCCCCGTAGGGGTAGGCAGAGAGGATAGAACGCCACGCCACTCTGTCCTGACATACTTCCTTTGCTTCCTCTACATTCATACATCTTCTCATGCAAAAACGCCGATTATTCCGACTTTTCACATGTCCACCTTCAAGTACTTGTCGTACTTGGTCATGCCATGTATTCGGCCTTCCTCAGCTTCTACATCCAGGAACACTTGAATTTAAACTTCTTTTAGCCATTCTTTCATCACTCATCCGCTCCACATCACCAAACCATCGTAAAAGCCCTTTCTTAATTTTGTCGATAATGCTTATCTCAGCCTTGCACTGCGACATGTGTACACCTATCATACATAATCTTACCACTCATTCGCCTGAGAGATCGCATTTCAATAGCATCCAGTCTACTTTCATCCTTCTTTTTCCAACACCACGCTTCACTACCATACATAAGGGTTGGTACCAGAACTCCGTTGTGTACTGCCAATGTTGCTTCTTTCGATAAGTTTTTTTTTGCCACTATCGATTTAAAGGCACCATTAACTCTTTTTCCGGCACTAGCCCTTCTCTCAATGTCCTTATCTACATTTCCGTCTCTTGTAAACATACTTCCCAAATATACAAATTCTTCAACCTGCTTTAATCTGTCTCAAATTAATTAAAGACAATTTAAGTAGTGTTTTTTTCTTTCGTCACGTTCGCTCTAATGTGGAGCATGTGGACATTACTAGATCCCTCCAGGAGACCTTGTCGCCGCCCAACACTGTCTTCTCCTTCCAGATTAGTCTTGTATCCCTCAGCTCCACCGAGTACATCCGAAAGATTGTCATCGACGGTCTATCAGAACGTTGGCAGGCACAAAAAAGAGGCAGCACGGGTTTAGGCTCTCATGAGCTTATAATATTTTTTATTTGCCTAGATCAAAAAACTAAAAGTCTCTGAGATGAAATAAAGTAAGCAGCGGAGTACTGCAAAGCAGACAATACTACTTGACAGTCAATACAATCCTAGAATGTTTTAATTTTATAAAATGTACCCCTTTCACAAACATAATGTGCTTCACTACGCTACAAGTGAATAAGAGCCAATAGTCATATTTTACATACGTATATTTTCCTATCGCTATCTATTTAACCCTCCCGTCTTATTTCCGATGAAGACATTAATAAAACGTTTTTAAACGACACTATTAATGGACATCTACAACAATAAATCTCGTCCTTTATCTGGAACTAATAACGAACTATTAAGCTTTATCGGCACCACCTATTTAGTTTAGTGTTGGTACCGGAAACAGTACAGAAGCTTTAGGAAGAGTTTCCTAAATCGAACATGAAATTTAACTAAATACATAATATTCAAGGTACTCATTGAGATTAGGGCAAATTTATCGACAAAGGACTATTATTCTGAAGGCTTTGTTCTGAGTAACCTTCGGCGGTTACTCCTTGTCCGTGTTTTAAACTGAAATTTTGTGTTTACTTTCAGTTTATAAGGCAGAAAGTCTGGTCAAAGCTTAATATTTACTTTTAATCATTCACCGGTAAAGTTTGGGAAGTTTTTAATGAATTTTCCTTCCAGGTTTAAGTTAACGCTTTAGCGCCGAGAAAATGGTAATTAACTTAGATCCCCTAATTTCAAAAGAATTGCTTAGATGTTGGCACTTTATTTATTACTGATTTTTTTTATAAACGTAAATTCATAGTCTTCTTAGTAGATTAATAGGTGTGGCAAGTTAGAAACATTATTTTTTTTAAATTTAAGTATCAAAATAACCGTAACTTAATAATTACAACGAAATTATTTTAAGACAATAACAATATAACCTCAAATACTAATTAAACTATTACAAAATGATTCGACTAGTATTACAGTAACCAATATAAATACTACCACTACACTCCATTACCCACACTGGTACATTGGTACACCAAGTACATTGAATCTTGATAATTTGTTACATGAAGACTTACGCTTCAGCGCCAGTCCAAGGTATTGTGGCGGGCGACGTCACGAGCCGACGACCGCCGACCGCCGAAAACGTACGAACTTGCCGAACTAGCCAGGAGAATACTTTCGGTTCCCCCCGTCATCGCATGCGTCGTTAAGGCACATTATTCCCGCCAACTTAGGAGAATTCATTCAACATTAAAATCATTGTTTTATTAGCCTTATTAGTATATAAAATCATTGTTTCCAAGTGTTAGATTCAGTAGTTAGTTTTTGTGAATAAACCATTGGAAAAACGTAAGTACTTGTTTTACTCTCTCTCTTTCTGTGCACCCACATAACTCTGTACTACTCAATTGGCCACCAACTAGGTGACGCCTAAAGTATCACACATGAAATATTTTTATGTAAAAATCACATGTAAACTTTTACGCTTAATATGCTCTTCTTGTACGTACTTATTCACGTTACTTTTCAATGCGTAATGTTAAAAAAACAACATATTTTAGTATCCAAGGATTCTCAGTCCGTTGCAAAAGTGTTACTATAAAACTTGGTTGCGATATTTTTAAAGTTTCCTGTGAGTTTCTCAGAACAGTGGAATAATTTGTTTCATTTTCACTAAAGTAAAATAAAACCGACTACAGTCGATTCAACTTTCTTCATAACTATACAAAAACGAACCATCCAAAATGTAAGCAGGTACACAATTCTTCAAGATATTGCGAATTTATTTGTCGTTTCGACTAATGGTTAGGTACAAATGAACCTGTCCTTTTTGAGTTTTCAAAACTAGTGCCCCACTAAAATTAAAGAATAAATATTTTTAATAAAATTTTATTAAATTCTTTCATTTATCAGTATAACTTTTGCCTCGTATTGTGTCTAATAAATATAGCAAAAACATGTGTTTAGTTAAAAACATCCTCCTCGAAAAACAGGTCGTCCAATCGAGGATTGGTTAGGTTTAATAGGGTATCTACGAACGTTAGGTGTCCAGGGTTAAGATAACATTTTTTTGCTCTAACTATGAAAATGACAAGATAGACGAATCAACGGCCATCATTACCATTCGATAAACGTTATCGTATTTCGATTCGTAAGACGATAAAGCTGAGCTATTCGATTTTGGTAATTTGCCTATTTGCGATAAATTTCCCTAAAATAATTACGGTCAATAATAATACAGGTCCTATAATGCCTTCTGAGTCTATGGTTTCGCAGTTGGCAATGTTTCATTCGGCGCTTTGAAAGTTGACTTTAATTTGACCATTCGTATTCTTGTTTGTGATCTTTTTACCCGTAATTCCGTTTTATTGTCTACTTTAAAAATCCCTCGGAATATATTTACCCGAACGGAAACCCCTATTCAGTATAAAGCGATGCTTTACTGCCGAACGTTTTGTAGGAACTTATATAATAGGCGTATTATGTACCTCGATATATAAAGATCAATGTGGCTTACGTTATGTATTATACCTACTAACATACAACTTCAATTTTCGAGTTCACAAAAAGCACCCACCTTAATCATATTAAGCTACGTAAAAAACTAAGCACTTTCTTGCTAATTCTAAATAAATATTTTGTACTTACTGTGGGTACTTTAAAGCAAAAAAATATAAAACAGTGTGGCTAAGCATTAAGGGAAATACGTACAAAATGATAAGGGTTTTGTTTTTGGGTTATAAATTCTTTATTCGTAAGTGATATACCACACCAATATTGATTTGTTATCTAACGACTCTGATCAACATTTATAGCATTAAAAAATCAGAAACAAAAGATATATTTTCAATGACATACACTTAATAATTATACAACTTATTGACACAGATCACAAATAAAATGCTTGTTTTTAAGGAACATAAATGTGAACAAATTAAGCACCACACCAACTTTTTTTTGGATTTGATCGTGAAAAAAGATCATTGCAGCCAGTCATTTTAGTCATCTCGAGGTTTGAAGGAAACGTCTTCTTCTTCACTGTCGTCTCTAAACATTTTTTAGTGACGTTTCGTTTTTTCTTTCCCAGAGGAGCTATTGGCTCATTTTTCAGATTTATCTTCTTCATATTAGGAGTGGAAGTTAAAGCTAAGGAGGGTTGCCTAGCCTTTGGTTTAAGTTCTCCCGATCAACTAATAAAACGACCTTTTGGTGCAGGAGAAGTCTCTCAATATAGATAACAAGAGTAGGCGATGATGGTTGTTGATTTGAAAGAGGAATAGCTACAATTTCTTGATCTGTGTTTACAAATGGAAACTTAGATGTCTCGGAATACCATATTTGAATTGTATTTTGCTAGTATTCTTTGTAGAAGCGTCTTGGGTCACATGATGCGGTGGTCAGTGGTGAGCTAAACTCCACCAAATTTGAAATAAGCCGCCTTTGTATATTATGTCATTTTGTACGTATTTTCCCAACCTGTTTATTCAACGAGACACGGGTTTTTATTTTAAGCCCTTGAGAGCTAGATATACCTTGGTTTTTAACGTAAATGTAACAGAGGCTTCCATTATTTTTACTTTTGTATTTTTTGTACTTAAGAGATTGCGTATAGCTGTATAATAAGTCATTTTATTTAAGTATCTTGAAAGCATATTGTTGAATACTTATTGCGTTCTGAAAAAAGAATAAATATCCTTTATCCTAATGGTTAATTTTATTACATTGTTTCTGTTTGTTTTGTAATTGATTTCTCTTCTCATGGAAAGTAAAAGACACGAGGTAACAAGTACATATTGTATAACACATTTTCTCACAAAATAGTGGGTAACTATATAACCTCATTCAATTAAATGAATCGCTATTTAGCATTGTAATGCACTTAAATATTACTTCTAGAAAAATATAATACGGGCTGTTTGCCAGACCAAAACATGAACACAAAATCTTAGAACTCAATTTTGGTTATAAACTAAACTGATACGTGCGCTCAAATTGCTTTAGGAAAACACAGAAATGCACTTCTTTTGGAAACAGCCCACAAAAAACAATAAAAGTCCACTAAATGTACGTTACACTGTACTCCATTTTAGAATAATTTATTTTCTACCTACCATTAAAAAGGTTTGTTTTAAAAAGGGTATCCTTAACATTTTCACATTAGGGGTTTTTAGTTTATGTAGTTGATTGCAGATTTAATTCTCGTGGTCCCATGTGATTTTCATATTAATATTTCACGAATGATACCTTGGACTGGGAGTGAAGCGTATGACTGATCATCTTACGTTCGTGTAATAAAATGATCAAGATACACTGCACTTTGTGTACCGATGTAGTGCTTTTACATTTTTTTTACAGTTTGCGGGGAGATTCTACAGTTTGTGGCGAGATTCTGCAGGCTGCGGCGTGGCGAGACGTCTCCGGGCGGCAAATTTAATTAGCGCGGGAATTCGGCTTGACAACAAGAATGTACCGACCGACGCGACGGTAAATAAATTATTTACCCGATTTTTCTTTTAATAAATTATTTACTCCCATTTGTCTAATAAATTATTTAGTTGTTTTTTTAAGAAAATATTTTGGTGAAAGCGTCCTTGGTAAGTTAAGACTTATTAATTTTCATTACGATGATTCAATATGATGCAAAATAGTAGAAACCAAAATACGGTCATCACGTTTTTTTTCTATTAAAATTACGTATTGTATTATTTTAAAACTAGAAATCGGTTTTTCAAACAAAAAATTTAGTATTTTAATGAAAAAACTTTTTTTTTAACTACTTTTTATTAACCTAACTCCCGAACGGTTTCGAAGCAACACGTGTCTCTTTATCAAGGGTTTCATTCTTGTATCCTTCTAAAGAGACACGTGTTGCCTCGAAACCGGTTGGGAGTTAGATTAATAAAAAGTAGTTAAAAACAAAGTTTTTTCATTCAAATAGTTTATACTGAATAACTACAAAGTGAGTTCTTCTAACATAAATTTCACAAAAAAATTAACTATTTTCTACCCTAAAATTTTTAATAAAATAAATAAATAAACTAATATCTGAGAGGAGTGAAATTTACGAGTGACAAAGAAGTGCATGAAGCGGTCACCTCCTTTTTGCATGAGGTGGCGGAAAACTGATACGAGGAGGGGAAACAAAAGTTTATCGTAAGGATGAGGAAGATTATCGAAGTAAATGAAAATTATACTGAAAAGATCTTATATTTCAAGCTTTTTAACGACGTATGAAACTTTGTAAAAAAATATTACTTTATGTGAAAAAAAAATAGGAGACCTCACTTTAAATACACCCCTTATTTTATGAAAAGATTTACAGAAATTGTTCTCTGTCTATTAATCTTTCTACATTTGGCCTTGGACCGAGGCCATAAATGGTAAAATCCCCACTTTGATTTGTCCACTGAGCCTATCATTAGTGCTTCTTCCCTTTGTGTCGTAAATCGACCGCAAAACATTTTCCGGGAAAATCTTTTGCTTCGAGAAAAATTCAACCCTTATACTTCCTGTCTTTTGTAAATTCAAGACGAGAAAGCGTTCGTTTAAATAATGCGTAAATCATCAAATCGTATGAAACACGAAATGCATTTTTATTAATAAACAAAAAGTAAGTCTATTGATTAAATTTGTTTACCACTATACGTAATAATTTCTTTACTAAAAATTGTTTAAAAAAAAAATTATGTTTTTCTAGGCTGTTATGTCGTGTTCTTGGGCTTATTTTTACAATCTTTGATTTGCATTAAGTGTGTGTTAAGAAAACTTTAATTCGTTTTGCCAAAAGGTGCTTGAATCATTACGATAACAATGTAAGATAATAAAAAAAAAAATCTTTCATTTTGGCGATCAAAGTTTAAAACAGAAAAAGTAATTCTTAAAACAGTGGAATCGTGGGTAGTTACTTTTACTACTACTACTACTTCTCCCACTTTCCCTTATCCGCAACCAATGGTGTCGGTACACCGAGTGCAGTGTACCTTGATCTTTTATTACATGAAGGAAAGATGATCAGTCGTGCGCTCGTTATTAGTCCAAGGTATCATACATGAAATATTAATACGAAAATTGTTAAAAATATTTCATTTTTATTTATTTCAGTTATTAATAGCATTACAGAAAAAATCCAATTCATTCTAAATACAAATCATACTTAATACAATACAATAATAAATCATACATGACAATAGATAGTTAATTTGATGTATATTTTTTATTGACATTACTTGTGGAATTCCATGATTAAATTTTTAATATATAACTAATTAAAGTTAAATAAGTTAAATAAAAAAATACTTGGTACACTTCCACTTTTAATTATTTTGACCAGTTAGCGCTTTCACTCTGTAACGGGCATCTTCAGACTGTAAATCTGAAGATGCCCGTTACAGGGTGAAAGCGCTAACTGCTCAAAATAAGTTAAATTGGAAGTGTACCAAGTATTTTTTATTTAACTTTAATTATTTATATATTAAAAATTTAATAGATAGTTATGTAAGTATAATGATATAAAAAAGCATAGAAAAAAAATATATAAGTCAGTCTTTCCTAACGGAAGACCCACTGTCGTGAAATAAGTCGACATCCGAGGTGATGCGATAAAGTAACAAGATTGTTCTACCAACAGGCATAACCATTGGCAGGTTGGTTCTGCATATTGGCAGGTAAAACAATCGATGCTGTCTTTGTCGAAGATCAGGTACGAACAGACCTACATCCATCAGAATTTCTGAGTTATGTATGCGACCACCAATCACCTGAAAGAAGTAAACACCCAAATGGACGTCCCTCCTCCTCCATAATGACTGAAAACCTAGCATCCCTAGTAAAAAGTCGGTTGGGAAGAGCCAAAGATAATATCCATATTCTTTTAGGTACAGATAGCGCAGAAATTTCTTCTGTACTCTCTCTACCATCAAAGAGTATCTAGCCTCATGTGGCGACCAAATAATCGAACTAAACTCCAACCGACTTCTTACCAAGGAATTATACAATGTCCTCATAACCTGAGTGTTGGAAAAGATCTTGGCATTTCTAAGAACAAAACCAAGCATTTTAAGGGAGTCATTACATAGATTAACTGTATGAAGATAGAAAGAAAACTGAGCATCAAACGACACTTCGAGATCTCTAGACGTTGAAGCCCTTTCAAGCCTCACTCCGTCCATGAGATAACGATAATATATTGTTTTGGATGCTCTTGTGTATGACATTACAAAACATTTGGAGACATTGAAGAACAATTTGTTGTTTACAATTCATTTTGACCCCCTACGGGACCCGCAAACTCATGCATGGTAGACAAATGCGCTACCATCGTGCTACGAAGCGGACGAACTACTATTAGTATTTTTAACTAATTATTATTAGAGTATTCTTTATTCATTTTTGCTTGGCAAGAAGGTTAGGTTAGATTGGGTTAGTACCTATTAAGTAAAAAAAGTCTTTATTAAATGCATTTTTGTACAAGCATCTTTATTCAAAGAGCCCATATATTACATTTAAGCTCACTAAATCTCTCAGGCTGACAAAGACGGGCTTGAGAAGATAATTGTGCAAGTAAAACTCTGTTTTGTTTTGTAAGGGTGAAATGCTAAGGTTTATGTTGTAATGAAGTGAAGGGTGAACTTTCCCTAACAGGCAGCCTATTGGCAGTAGGTAATTGCAAGCGTATTTATTGCTATGTACTGTGTTTTTATCGTTCCTATTTTTACTTTGCTATGTTGTTAAGCTTACAAGCTTACATTGAATTATCTGAAACTCAAAGTTATCACATTACATTATACTTTAGTTTAAGAGTGAGCATGTCATATAATTAATGTACACCGCGTAAGTGGCAAACCAGTGACTCTACAACATATTTGGAGTTTATTTTCTGGAAATTTTTTTTTTGCTAACCCATTATAAATTAAATACGATTTTTTTAATTACGTTGATTTTTTTTCGATAAATTTTCTTGAATTGATATCAAATATAATTTATTTAGTCAAATTAATAGTTTCCACGAGAAAAACAAAAAAAAAACATAATTTCAATAAGAATTTGTGTAAATTTACTTGTTATGCGTTACTTATGAAAGCTTGTGATTTTTTTTTTCTAGCTTGGATTCAAGTCATATTACACTTTTGACTTTTGAATTTGTACTGTTTTCTGTCCCGTATAAAGTGCGCATAAGACGGAGTTGCTCGCGTGCCGTAGAAATAGACTTCATGAATGTCATAAAGAAATGTTAAAAGTAAACTATTTTGAAACTCTCTTCTTAAAGGGAATTATCCTTTAGATTTTTTTATCACTTTTCGATTTCCTTGATGTGGCAATCATTCGTAAACGGTACATAATACCAGGAGGTATCTACGTGTCTTGCGTATATACGGCTGCAGAAATAAAAATACACCCTACACAACCTCGAACGAAAACATTATTTCAACAAAGTAGTTCGGCTTAGTGTTTATTAGATCAATTTCAATGCTACTACTACTACTCTCCTTTTTCCGCACTCAATGGTGCTTGGGGCACTGCTCTGGTACACCAAGTTAGTGCAATAAATCTGCAAGTGCAATAAAAGCACCAATGCAGTGTAGTTAGTACCTAGTGTTTTTCACATTTAAAATATTGGACTGGCTCTGTAGCGTAAATCTGATCATCTTGCCGTTATCTAATAAAATATTTAAAATACACTTGGTGTACCGATATCTACAGTACCCTATGCACCTTTAGGAAGTGAAAGAAGTAGTAGTAATAGTTGTTAGAGAATAATTTTCAGTTAAAAAAAAATCTCTTCGATTCATCCTTATAATGCACATCATAATAATGTCGGAAAGACCAATAAATCAATCGATTCGAAACTTTAGCACGGAATAATGAATAATAATAACCGGTAAGCAGATAGTATCACGAATTTGCAACAGACTTCTTGAATATTCGATACAGAGGAGAAACAATTGCACGTCTGCAGTGCATAAAATATTCGTCTGCCATTCACAGGGGCGGTGGTCCATGCTACCGCAGTGCGCCCCCTAAGCCTCGTTCTGTGGGACATGACACAGAACTAGGTATACGTTATTTGGAAATAAAAAATAACCCTTCACTTAACGAGCATTAAGTTATTTTACCTTAATGAAAGCTCCACCCTTTCCCTAGACTGTTTTATAGACTTGAGTCTTCTTTCAGTCCAGCACAACTCTACTGATTTTTTAAAGCTAATCCGCGAAATTTAATAGATTCAGTTTTAACTGGAAAAAGCGGAAGAAAAGAAAAGGTTACTTAGATTATTTCTAACTCATCTCACGAATACTTGTGTCACTTCTCGGCGCTTGTAATAATACAAATTTTTCACGTCAGTCGCCACCAAATCAAGCGTCCTTTTATATTTGTTCCAGAAGTAAGCATTCCTTGCTTAGAAATACTTGCTTACTTCAGATGGCTATGAAGAGCTTTTAACTTTACTGACGATGAAATTCGTTCTTGGGTTTTCTGCTCCCAGCAATCCTTTTCGCCCAGTTAATTCAGATTAGCGAACATTATTGTCCATGTACCGCTACGTACATGTATTAGAAATACGGTGCTAAGAAAAATAATTATTTACGGTAATGGAATTTTTATTATGGTCCTAAATGACCAATTGCTTCATATTTACTGTATGTATAATAATAATTCAGTATTTAAAATATCAATCAACCGACACTAATAGATATTTTATTTTTATAGTCACTGAAAATCTTTTTATCGCGCATCAACATAAATTTTCTGCATGTCTAAAGTAAGTTTTTTTTTCAATTTGAAATGTAAGTTCAAAATGGCGTTTTTGGTCTAGTCTCTGTGCAGGGAGTATTATACTGCAGTGGTGTGGGAGGGGGGAATGGGGCAGGCGGGTACACGATATTTATGATATTCGAGCCTTCGAGGGAAATTGTTTTGCGGTGTTAACTGGGAGAGGTGCATTCTACCCCGACCTCCCCTTTTCTCATTTCTACGTGTTACATCCACCCCCTATTTGTAATGCTCTCTGAAAATTTTCTTTACTCCATTTTGTACTGGCTTGTTTGGTTGCATAGTGGATTGTGAAAATTGATATCTGTAAGGGAGGTGCCTTTTAAGGTTTTTTGCTGATAATATTAACTAGCTTACTGAAAATCGTTTTTTTTTTTTTAGGTTGTTAAAGTAATAAGGTAGTTCAACTATGTTGCGGAAACTCTAAAAAAAATATTTTTACTTAACTTAACTTAATACATAGTATACAGTATAAATGTCTTAACTATCCTGATTAAATCTTAAATTTCTTGAAAACTCTTATTTACGTTCTTGCTTTTTAAAACGGTTAATTCAATAAACTAAGAAGTGAATGGACGCCCTTTTCCGATGCAAAGTTTGGATTTAACCCAAAACGTCAATTTTCAGAGCAGGGGTGTAGCAAATAGGGGAGGTGGAACCGCCACTGCGGGTCACATAAAACCTGATAGAATTTCCGAGTCACGGTTGAAAAAATGTTATGATTTTTTTTCATGACCAACCATTCTCCTGTGAATGAGATCGAGAAAAATATGAGCTGAGCATGAATATTCTCGGATGAAATCGAGATAAAATCTGCCCTGTGTAGGTGAACGTGCAAAGCGGCGTATGTGCAGTTTTTCAAATTACCAAATGCACTTAGAACCAAATTTTATATTTTTTAAATGTACCATTATAGAGCTATTTTCATTATATTTAATTATAAATCTCACAAAATTTCTCGTATTACATCAAAAAAAAATTAATAAGAAATACGTTTTAACATGCCAATTTTTTTTTTAATGTACGCGACACCTAAAACAAACAACAATATTCGTGTTAAATAATTTCTTTATAGCGATAATGATAGATAATCATTTCAATATTACTATTTTCCGCCTCATGGTATAGTGGGTAGCGCATTGGGATACCATGAATTAGGTCACGTGTTCGTTTCCCGACCAGGTTAATATGACATTTATAGTTAAATATAATTTTCACATAAATATTTCATTATGAAATATATTGGACTCGCGCTAAAACGTAAGAATGATTATAATATTCTCATCATTTTGTAACAAATTAATTATCAAAGCACACTGCACTGTAGATAAGAAAGAGTTATAGTAGTAGTAGCAACCACTTTTCTTCAAGGGCATTATTTTTCAAAGTAAAAAAAGACATTTAAAATTCTATTTGAAAATTACCTTTACGTAGTTATGCATTACTACCCAGTCATGGTACCCCTGCGGACGCCAATTTATCAACATACATGGATAAATATAACTTTTACGGCCGCAGAGATTTATTTCCTGAAATCAAAAGTCCAGAATTAAATTACTATCATTATTATTACAGGTAATATAAAAATCTTTGGAATAACTCCAAGAAAGGTTATACTTTTTTTTCACTAAGCCATTTGCATAAAGCTAATAACATTTTTTATAATATCTAAGAATTGTCTGTTTTATAACATTCCCCATTCCTACTTGATCCAGATCTGCTAATTATTTATCAGAACTTGTATATTTGAGGCATATAGAAACAAAAACGGCAGTTTCCACAAACTTAAATTGTTGGTTATCATGAAAAAACGTTTGTTTAGTTCTTCCATTCTGTCGTTTTTGTATTGGACACTGCCGTTTTTGTTTCAACAACAAAACTTTAAATCTAAAATTAAATGGATTAATGCCGTTTTTTTGACAAACAAATATTCTATGTAGAAAATACATAACTTAACAAACACTGCATATTTAACTCATTTTTGACTGCAGGTGGACACTGCCACCTTTATTTCTATATGCCTCATCTGTATGTATACAATGAAATAATACGACGCTTCACTTGTGACTGATTTTAGTCATTCATTGTGATATTTCCAAAACAGGATTTTACCCACGATGAGCTTGCACTCAATTGCCATTTTAGCAGAGACGAGAAGTCGAAGCGTTTACAAAGGTCTTAATAGGGATTGTTCCCGATGGCATGAATACCCTTGAAAACGTTATAAATATTTAAAGTATATTTTTACAATTCCAACGATATAAAACACAATGATCAAAAATGTTGTTTTCATTTATAAATTTATGTTTTAAAAACACGAAATTACGAGTGACTTTTAACGCCCGTTATTGGCTAATGACGTCATACCCGTCCATTATAAAAGGCGGGAAATTCATACGAAGTGAGCGCTCATATTGATGTGACGTCACACCGCATGCGCGCCAAATGGAGGATTTTGCGAGCGATTTGAAAAAGGGCTATTTCAAACCGCGCTAGAAAATTCATATGACATCGTAAAAAAAAAAAAAAAAAATCCCTTGCTATTGTTATTTTTCAATCAATTTTCTGAAATAAAAAATAGAAAATCGAAAGAACCTAATTATTACAGAAAGCTTTTTATTTGAGAACATACACATAGTGTTATTATGGAGCCTTCGGGTTTATGTTTGGTTTATAAAGTGCCTTAAGCTAAATGTACATTTATGTAAACTGTAAACATTACTGCGTTAAACAAAACCGTTCACTTTACATTACATCCAAGCTTGTGTTTTGTAAATGTTTGCTTTTAATTCAATGTTGATTTGAATCCAGAGTTGAGTGTGCACACGATTCACATACAGTTAAATATGGGACTAATTATTTGACAAAATGGGTAGTTCAGGGTTGACTTTAATAATGATAACCCGCGAATCAGCACCCCGCTAACGGGCAACCCTCACACGACCACCGACTACCACTAACCACCAATATACGGAAAGTGACCCTTTTAAAAAAATCT